>JANHGN010001195.1:0-25411 GCA_024605025.1 Megaceryle maxima | reverse complement strand
CTTTGCATATAAATATGCATTTGCAAATGCAAGTCCACCAGTAATAGAGATAGAAAGAAAGTGACATGAAAACAGAAATAAAAAATTACTGTATAGCATGTGGCATTCACTGAACACTGTTCATAGATCACTCTGTCTCAGTAACCAACATCTAAGGTGAAGTAGTGTATAGAAGATGAAAATATTATCTTTAATAGGCTGACAGAAGGAATAAAACTGAAAATGGGTGGGTTATTTTCCTGGAAGGAGGAGGACTAGATAGTACTATATAACTGAATCGTTCTACAAACTGAAACCCAGATCTTGCCTCTCCATAGTTTGGGGATATGAAAAACCTGGATCAAGACCTATACTTGTATCCTATGCCTAGAGCTTTTATTTTGTCACAATTTAGAAATGTAAATATTTGAGAATCAAATATTTAGCACATGAAAGAGAAAGTTAAAATTACTATCCAATGCCATGATTCAAAGCTGAAAGCAAATTAGTCTTTAAGTGACTCGTTTTTCATTTCAGCAAAAACCTGCTACACTTTGAGCATCGAATTCTGACCTTTTATTAATGCTTATATGTTAGTTTTTGAAAAGAGTCTTTTTATCTGGGGTCATTTAACTATTTTCCACAAATGTCATCTTGTAAACTGTTTATAAGGACTAGAGAGAGACACTTTGAGAATAACTGTTCCCTGCCCAAGCACGCCTGCATTTTTAAGGCTTCAGTTGACACCTTCACAGGCTAACCTTTGTTTTGTGCACAAAGTACTGTTAGCTAGCAAATAAGGATTCGTGGTGACACAAAACTGTGGAAACAAAGTGGTTGCCAATATTCTTCTGAGGAAGTGGTTAAGGATCAATATGAAAACACAGTCTTGAAGCTGTGCTTGTGCTTGCTGCCACTTCTTAATACTAGTTGATCATGAGTTGCTACCTAACATGGAGAAATCCTGCCTTGAATTGCAAAGCTTTGACAGAGATTCAGGACTCTATGAAAGACAGTGCAGCAATATGATTCATTATTAGTGTCCTGAGTTGCCACTAGTTTAAAAGCTGGCTTAAAAAAAATAGGAATAATGTGCGTGTCTCCTACTTAAGACGAGCAGGTGTATATAACTGTGAGATTTCGCATATGTGCAGAAAACAGTGATGAAGAGCGACAACTGAAGAGATCCCCAATGCTGCTGTATGTGAATGTTAAATATTTCCTATTTATAAATTAAGCCATCTGTCATTTCCTCAACTTATCTATTAATTGGTGCTTATAAGCCCTCATGCTGCGTGTTCAAGGAAAGATCTCCAGAGAAAATGTGATAAAAACCTGAAGTACATAGCAGATAATGCTGAGTTCAGAAATAGGACATAATGGACCAGTTCATGGTCAGTGGTCTTTTTAAATTCAGCTCCTTTTGGTTTCAATTTAGGAAAGCATGAAAATGCAGGCCTAAATCTGTTTCCCTTAAATTATCTCTGGCTTTACTGATTGCAGTGATACTTCAATGCGTGCTTAGATTTACATATGCATTTATATCTTCTTCTGAATCGGGTTTTCCTGAAAGGGACTATTAGAGTATGCAGAAACTGCCTTTGTGATACCCATAATCCCGGTCCACCCTTTCCTATAAATTATGCTGATTTATAAAAGACTTAATCCCAGAGTGAGGAATGTCTGCATGTGGGTTTCTTTGTAGCAAGTCAACTGTGAATTAGGAAGATTAAGAAGAATTGAGCTCCTCTTTTCTCTGTGAAAGCGGTTTGGCTGCTGGAACATGCAAATGACTTTATAGACCTACATTAATCAGTCAGCAAGGGTCTATATCTACTCATGCCTGTTAACACACTGTGAAGACATGTCTGCGTCCTCAGGCTAGTATTCCGTGCATGGCACAACTGCTTTGAATCAGTTATGGATGGGTAGATGTTAGTGTCAACAGGAGTATTCTCACTGAGCATGAAACCTGGGATCTGCAGGCTGTCATTGACTTTGCTGGTTAGTGGAAAATGACCATAGATGCAAAAGGGCTGAGCTTTAGGACAGTTTGTCTTTTTTCAGCCTTCATAGTATTTTGTTCTGATAAACAAATGGTGGGATCTATAATGTGTGTTTTTCTCTGCTCCACTCAGAAGGAAGATCAAGTGGGGCTGTAGCTATGCTGGTGATTTCATTTGAACAGTCAGGCAGTTTTAAAGGAACTCCTTCTCTCTCACTGCTTGTGCCCTGTTGACCTCTCTGGTTTGGTTCTGAGATGTAATTTTGGTGTGCATGAACAATGCATCCTACACACTGGAGTTGTGGTCCAGTGCCTCAGGAAAAATTAGGGCCTGAGCTTGTGAGCCTGCACACCCACAAGTTCATACCTAATACGCATGTGTCACAAACAATTCTTACCCATCAACAGCTCCCAAAAGATCCTGACACATTTTTTGTCCTCCATAACAGGATAAAAAACATGTATGCCTTCCTGTTAGCCCTTGACATCAAGCTCTCTGTCCTTTGAGACTCTCATGCTCCAGCCTCTTCTGTCCATCCTTCTGCTTTGAAATCTTTAGCCTTTACCTCCTGTGCAGAACCACATGCTGAACCCCATATTTCTAATCCCTCTTTTCCTACTTCTCTTTCTTGCACTGGTGACATTTATGGCCCCTACAGTGTCTTGGAAAACTAATACAGTGTAACCCAGATCCTTAGGAAATTCATACATCTCATAAATTTGTGCAGTGAGAGAGCCTGAAGTGTCTCTGGAAACAATATAACTCTGGCAGTATCAGGAGGTTGCTCCTCCTGAGCACCAGGAGATACAATAAGACTGGTGATCAGTCAAGAAAATGACTGCATTCTCAAAGATGCAACTTTGCACCATACTTTAGGGCTGAAACAGCAGACATGCCTGTCTGTTACGGAGAGATTGAAGATACCTTTGGATGGGAGTATAGCACGAGGCCTCCCACTCATCTGTATGCCTGAGCACCAGGAGCACCATGCAGGACAGACTGGAGGGATAGCATGATCTGTTGTGCTACTCCAGCATGCCTTCTCTTCCTGGCTGTGTTTCTATGGGGTACATCTAAGGAATACCTCTTTGACCTGCTCTCACCTCAACTACCTTCGATAATCCCATGAGCCAGAGTCCAAAACAAAAGTGAATTACAGTATGCATGTCTTTGGGTTTGAAGGACAGGCAGTCCACAAGGATTCTAGTGAAGTCTGAGGTTTGAGCTCAGAGGTGTGGTGAAGAACCTGTTTGCAATTTGTCTGTTTAACAGGGTTGCTGTGCTTTTTTCAGCGCATAAATATGCATACAGAACCATAAAATTCCCCTTGGGCTGTGAGCTGTGAGAGAAATCTTAATGTAACTGTATTAGAAACTGCCTGCTCTTGATGTCTGCCCAGCTCAGCCCTGGCACCTGCAGTATCTTGTGAGAATATAACTCCTCCACCTTTCCAGGCAAAGATCCTGTCTTGTGGCTCTTTCCTTCTCCTAGCACAGTAGGTTAATTTACATTCAGTAAAACTGCAGGCCTGGCCTGTCCCACAAACACCCAGAGAAATGAGCAGTTTTAGAGTGCTGAGGAGATGGAGGGGCACAAGCAGCACTCTGCTGTGGTGCATCCTTTCCTCTCCCTGCTAGCACATACTGTCAGACAGTACCGTGATTACCTGCCTTTAGCCTGTGGCTGCATGTGGGCAGAAATGGTGCAGTCCTGCTCCTTAGGCTCCCTCAACCATGCCCACGCCTCTAGGGATCTTGCTTGGCACTGACTAGTCATGGCAGTGGGGCTGGGGGTTTCATGGGAGGGCACTTCTCATCTTTCCCCATCAGAATGGGGATGAAGGCAAACTGTTGCATGGGCAAGAGTACCCACCAAACTGTTCTGTTGGTTGTGTGGTGGCCCCGGAGGGCCATTCCAGTGTTGTGCACAGTCTGTGTAGCTCTGGAGCTCAGTTGTTCAGACAGGCAGTCAAGGGTGGGAGCAGTGTCATGGCAGACACATACAGGGGCATCTTTGCTGTGCTCAGGCCTCATTGCCTGCCCCAGGGCTCTTGGGGCAGCAGCAGGCTCTTGGCCCACTCTCCATTCAATGCACGCTGAAAATCAATGTGAGGGAGTGATAATCCCTCAAAGAGCCTCATTCCACTCTCACTGCTTAGCATGGACTTTTTACCCTGCTGTTAACCACCACCCTAATGCCCAAGGCCTCCTTTTCCCTCCTTCCTTGTGGCAGAGGACATCAGGTCACAGGGTGGGGCACAGCAAGCTGCCAGTAGCCCACCCATTTTCCCCTCCTGCTGGGGGGTGCTGAGACAGAGAAGGTCACACTCTTGAGAGCCCAACTCCATGTGCCCCTCACCTCAGATGGCTGTGGCAGAAACAGTGGACCCCACCTGCTCAAAACTGAGCCCTTGAAAGCCTGGGGCTGTCCAGAAATGGCTGTGTAGTCTGTCAGATACTCGAGAACAGACAGGGTTGCTTTTCTCTTCTCTGCAATCCCCTCTGATGAAGAGTAAGGCCAGAGGAGCTGGACTTTCCCTTCTCCTTATTTGAGCATGTTGTGTCCATGCTGCTGCAGTCAGTCAGCAGGGTGTGAACCAGGAGACCATGATGGAGTCTCATGGCTGAGGATGCACTGCAGAGGAAAAAGAAGAGAGGGAGAGGATATGGAAGCTGTGGTTGAAAGGCACCTAAACATGTCTGGCAGCAGTCCTTAGTCTACCTTGATCCAGGCTGACAGAGCCTCAGAAGAAGCAGGATCTTCAGAGGTGGCAGAAGTACCAACTTTCTGTGGATTGGCCTTGGTGTTGAGACAGCACTGAGAGGTTTCAGAGAGAAAGAAGCATGGACCTGTGCTCAGGGGAGCTGCAGCAAACTTTGATGGCATCTCTGAGGGCCCATGCCAAGCCCTTACTTATCCTCACAGGTCACTGCAGTAGGACAGCAGAGGACAGAGGACAGGCTATGAGGCCTCTGTTGCTTGCTGCAGACTTTTAAGGTGTTGTGACTGCTCCTTTAGTTAGGCCACAGTGGACAGATTGTTTTGATGTTAATCTCTAGTACGTCCTGTTTGTACTGTTTGGCTACATTACTTCCCACAGCTCTTTTCTCAGGACTTCCTCCCTAGTTCTCTTCCCCTTATGATTTTAATATATCTAACACTCACCTCTTCCAGTTCATAAGTTACAGGCATGTTCTCTTCCCCTTCCATCCAACTTCTACCCTTAATAAGGTTTCCCTGTTGTCTTCAACAGTTTTGCAGTAAACTCCTGCAGCTGGAGAGGGAGCTTATTTGCTCCCAGAAATCACAGACTTTGAGCTCCAATCATCCTAGAACTCCCTGTTCTCAGCCCCTGTCCATACCTCCTCCTGTGTAATGTGGGGCTGGTGCTCTGGTGCCTGCAGAACCTCTCTGGTGCAAACTTGCTGGTGCCATGGGCTGCTCATCTGCCTCAGCTCCTTTCTCTGGCAGCTCAGCAGCTCAAGTAGAGTTTACCTCCCACTCTTAAGGCCACAATTCCTTCAGCCCCAGGCTCAGAGAGACCCTGGACTCTACCTGCAGCTAGACATGTGAGTGGATGCATCTTCTTTGAGTAGCTGAATCTTGCTCTAGGACTCTGGCTGGACAGAGGTGTCATCTCTTCTACTTCAAGCTTTTCAAATGGTACACACTTCATAGTTTCTGATTATACTATGTAAGTAATATGTGCATAACTGATTGAAAAAATGGATTCCAGAGGGTGCTATGTTTTACAACTCTTTGGATTTGTTTATAGTAAATATCTCTTCCATTCCTACAATTATTGCTGTCACCCTTAGTACTAAAATTACATACTAAGTGGTAATGTATTTTTACAACATGCAAAAATAGCGGGGTACCAGACTTAAAAGATACCAATCTAAATATACTGAGCTGGAATATATTCCAGTGATTCAGTTCTTTACATGTGCCTATTGCAATCGGGCTGAACACAGGCTATGATCAGCTTGGTGAAAGGATGGAGGTGATATCAAAGTATGGAGTAACTGAAGGATTGATTTGACGTGGCAAGATCAAGATGTATTTCCCTGTTGTGCTAGAGATTGCAAGTGCAAACTGAGACAAATCAATGTAAAATACCATTGACTTCAGTGGGCTGAGTTAGAAGGGCTAGTTCTGGAAAAGGATTTAAGCATTTTTAGCATGAGCAGCTAGATACATTGCTCCTGTTTCATCTATTTGTACCTGTTCTGAGGGGCCTCATTCATCCCTTATCCCTTGAAACCTCATCTTAACCTTCTGCTAAGACATTTTCTCTTGCTTTTTGTAAGGATGTTTAGGTAATGGGGAAAAGGGCTTAAGAAGCAGGATGTTTTCAGAATAGAAATCTTAGTTCTGAACTCTGAGGCACAGATCAATAGTTGTTGACAACTCAGCTTACTGATATATTTTACTAATATTATCCCTCTCCATAGGTTCTCACAGGGTTCCCAAAGGTGTCAAAAGGAGGATAATGTACTAAGCGAATCTCATTTTGGTTCTTTTACCTCATTCCCCTATCTGCTCCAGTGCTCTTCTAGGGATTAGGTCAAGTGATATTATCCTGGACTTTTTTGGAAACCAACTTCAAAGAAAATGCTTCCAGGTCTGGAACAAGGAAAGGTTTGTAATATTGTTAGTGATTACTTCTCATGAGATTGTTCCCTGGAACAGGTCAGTCGGACCTTGTGTTGGTAGTTTTGGGACAAGACATGAATTCTAATTTCTTATGATGCAACCTGAATTCATGAAGGTGAGAAGACTTTCTGGGAGGACACGCACAGGCACACAACACTGTCACACTCACAGTCAGATGCTGGTCTCCCCGAGGTCAGCAAGTTCCTTTTAACTGTCTTCATACAGAAGTTGTGCCCCATAAAGCCCATCAGGAAGGCTTTCCTCTGTTTGTAAACCATTCTGCTTTTCTCTGAGGTTTTGGGAGAGAGGTACTCTTTCTATGTTGGATGCAGCAAATGTATATCGGCTAACTATGATACTCTATCTCAGTATGAATTCCTCTGTGAATGCTATGGTTTCTTTTTCAAAGTGGGTTCTGCCACAATTCCCTTTCCTGTTTACTTTTTGATTACAACTTAGAGGAAATTCTGGAAAATATTCTAAGCAACTTCGTCAGTTTTGTAGCTTGAAGAAACTCTATGCACATCCAGACAGCTAGAATTTTTAACCAAACATTTAATTTCATTCCATACAGCCTCTCCATTCTTCAAGACTCCAGAGGCAGAATAGTAAAAAAAAAGGCTCTGTGGATAACACTGTTTCAGAAGCTGTGAAATCAGTCCACTGTGTATAAGTCTAAACAATCCAAATGACCAGAAATTAATATTACTGTTAAATAAGTTGTGTAGTTGCAAGCATCTGGAGGGCTGTGAGATGTGGTTGCTTTGCTATGCTCTTCCATATTTATTTTTCCCCTTGTCTTACTCTATAACTTGAGTCCTGTGGTGCTGTACCAGTTTGCATTATGGTTATCATGGTGGGGCTGTGGCCCTTATTGTGAGACTCCATGTCATTACAGTAATGAAAATTAATAGCCCAATAGTACTCATATCCTGCTGCTATTGCTTTCCTCCCTGAAGCAGGAGCAGTCAGGAGCTAAATGTCTTTATCATTTTAACAGATAACAAATTGGCGATTTAGTAGAATGATAAGCTATTTCCAGAAACAAAGCAATTAATTTAATTTATGCTCTGATTGTTTTTCAGGTCTATGAGTACATTGGGCTGGTGAAACCAGAAAGTTATGCTGGTGTATGGAGTCTGTCTTTGGGGATAAGACCATTTCATTTTGCTTTATTTTCAAATATTTGGAGCTTCTCTAGGGTTTACTAATTCATATTCTTATTGTGCATCCCTGAGTGTACGATGAGAGCATTGGGGAAGCAAAGTAAGCCTTAGGGGCAGCTAAAAATTTGAAACTTCCTTCCCTTCACTGATCTAGCTTATCCTGATGGGAATGTCCTTCTACCCAGCTCCTTCCCAGGGAGGAACCACCCCACAGCCCCCGGGAAAGAACAGGGGCAGGAATGAGGGATGTAGGCATTCCTCCTCGTCATAGGCCAGCAGACAAAGAGTGAGGCAAAGAGCTGTTTGTCTAGAGAAGAGTTCATGCAAAATGACCTTCCCACATAATGGGTTACAAATATTTGACTAGCTGATTTTATCCCTCTGAGCTGTCCCTCTAGGAATTAAACGACTCTGCTTTTCAAAGATAGGCGTACACATGGACATGTCATGAACAAGTCCAATATTTTACTAATTAGGTGATTAGTAGCCAAGGGTGCATGCAATATACAGTTGGTATGTGTGCGATCATGTGGTTTATGCACAAAAATAGAGCACCTGTTTTTCTGGAAATGCTTAGGTTTTTTCTTTCTTTTTCACATTTTGTGGGATTGCTAGTACTCATCAGCTTCACATGATTAGTCCAACTACAGACTAATTATTCTCTGCCCAAAGAACACAAAAATACTACATTGGTATTCTAAGGGGTGTTCTGGACATCAGTGTGCAAAAGCTTATACTTCTTTGTTTTCCATTTTCAGATTTTGCTTGTGGATTTCTTTATTGAAATTGGCTTCAAAAAGCTATCGGATTAGCTGCATATTTGAATGGCTTTGTTCAAAGAACATTAATTTACTATTTTTAAAATTAATTTATTTAGTGCTTCCAACCAGTTGGAGAGGGTCCCTTATCACTAATGATTTAATCAGAGTGCTGTATTACAAATGCCATATTTAATTAGCAAAGTAGCATTAGTATTGATATCAGGAAACTTACAGTATTTCATTATAGTTATAAATCTACATATACTTATAAAAAAATAGGAAGACAGTAATCAGTATGATGGTGTAGCAATCTGTGTTGCATATCTGTTCTTATAAAAGATGTAATTAAGTTAAATGATCATTTGAATTAATTTACCATTTCAGGTTCTCAGATGGCATATATTAGTGAAAAACTGCAGGAGTTTGCACCAGCAGAAAATACTGCTGTTGATATGTCAAGGATGAAAATAATTCTTTATTTAAAATATTATGAAAAGAGAAATTAAAACATACTTCTTCTAAATTAAGTTCACCAATAGTAATTAATAATGATCATATCATAGTGACAAAGATTTAAACTAAACAGTATTAATAACTGTAGTTCAGAAATAGTTGATACTTGTATTAGGAAATATATTAAATGTAGTAAAGGAAAAAGAAAGACCACTTGCCATGTCTTTTGGTATAGTTAAAGCCAACCAGTTCTTTTACAAAGAAAAAAACATGTAAGTCCTAGTTGTGATAAACACCTACTGCAAGACTATTCTACTTCACTAGTCCTGCAATCATTAGTATTGTCTCTTTCAGAGAAATATAAATTAGTTCTGTTAAATTGATTTTTTCCTGGGAACTACATGAAGAATGGTTGAGGTGACTCAGAAAACACAGTTCAAATACTGTAATGTTAGTAAGAATACAATTAATTTCTGAATATAGAGCATGTATAACCACTCATTCTAAAAATGCATATAGGATCTGAGCTGTACTTTAGGAATAATACACAGAATATTTTTCTCTGTTGTGCAGAACATTAGACTCTTGAAAGTAATTCAGTTCTTCTGTAAGAAAAAGAGTTTTTTCTTCAAGAAAAAGTCACCTTTCTCAATACTTTCTGTAAAAACGGAACATAGTCCATGTACTGTGTTAGAACAATCATCAAAGAAAACCTGCTTGCTGCTTGTGGCTTGTTCTGAATTCTTGTGACCATACTCAGCAGCATTCTCTTTTTCTGTCCTCTTAGCAGCACAAGGCTTTTTCAGTTCAAATAGGTAGGTTAAATTTATAAGCAAGAAAAAAAGTAAAAAAACCCCCAACCCCTCCCCCCAACCAACCAAACAAACATACAAACAAAAAACAAACAAAAAACCCCCACAACTAAAAAACCGCTCCCGCTAACTTTTGCAATCTCCATGACTATTCATGCTTATAATATTAAATAGATAGAAAAGTGCTTGCAGATTTGAGGCCTAAGAATGCTCTTGGGCAAATTCTATTCGGCCTTTACAGATTTTAGTGAACTCCTGCTGCAATTTGCTTTGGTACTGAGTAACGACATTAGGATTTGGCCCTTGTCCTACAATCGTCTGTCAGAATACAAAGTGTCATTACAAATAACTACCTGCAAATAATCAGAACATGAAAGCTAGAACAGGACTTAATTACAGCATTTGTTCTCTTAAAAGAAGAAACTGAGCATGTTCCTACAGAACTGATACAACTGGAGATGTTACTTTCCCGTGCCTCAGTTCCTGCACTGGTTTAGGCTATGATTTCCAGGACTCGGAATTGAGATAGCGTTAATGAGTAAAACTCATTGGCATTATCAACAAGAAATTAATTATGCAGTGTTTTTCTATTTCTTGGGACTTCAGTTGAACCATAATTAAAATGAAGTGACCTTTATTTCTGATTTCTCATTTTTTCAAGGTAATAGAAAAAAGACTTGATGCCAGGTGTTCTTGGTCTAAGCCAAGCACTCTGCTGATGTAAGTTTAACGCAGCCTTGTTTTGCAGTATCCTGAGCAGAGGCTGCAGGCTTTGTACCACAGCTCAGTTCTGTGTGCAAGTGCACATGAAGTACGAGAGTTTTATATTCCAGTCTGTTAAACCAGGAAGTACTGCTTTGCAGTATCATAACATAGGTTCTCTTGTTTACTTCAAAACAAATATACTCAACACTAGACTGAACCAGTGGCTTCTAGCAGAACACTTGACTGATTAATGAAATGCAACAGCTTATTCCAGAATGGATGTTGCTGTTCTCTGGAGTACAGCTGTCACTTATCAGAGTTTGACATTCACACTTAGCAGAGTTTGACTTTCACTCTTTGCAGATTCTTGATGTAAATTTCAGAAAGGCAGAGGTTGGTCTTCAAGAGAACAAGAAAGACTAAGAATGATGAAAGAAGGTTAGAAGTTGCTTACTAATTCTTAGTATGATAGTTCAGATTTGTGCACGCTTATTAGCAAGCAAGACGAGAATTGCTTTGTCTTATTGGGCTCCTGTAATTCTCCTGAGATGGAGCCAATTACAGATGAGACTGTATTGCTGAATTTATATGCTAAAGGATTCTAATCTAGTGTTTCACCTAATTAAATTTTATCAGGATAAAAGTAAAGCACTGCTTTCTAGACATAACATAGACATTGGGTGCATATTTCTAATATCCATGTATACTGCGCACCACTGACTCTAAGACAAAGGCTTGATGTAGCTGAGTAGAAGTTCTGATAAAGCTGTCTTCTCTCTGGCTATTCAAGAAGCCTTTCCTATCTTTATGATCAAATAATGGTCTCACCTCTCTTGTCATAACCTTCACCCTCCCAGTCTCAGTGAAGAAGAGATTGGAGGAATTAAATAATTCATTTAAATTAAGTCAATGACGCATGCAGAGCAAATGTCCCACAAATATTCTCCAGATGACACAAATGCAAATGAGCAAGAAAGGCATTAATTGTATGACAGGTTTTGGTTAATCCTTCCTGAGACATGTCTTGAGAGATTTATTGCTGACCCCGTAAAAGAAATTGTTCTGTGTCACACATGGCTCCCCATGCATTTGTGGGAAAAACTGGGAATGCAGAACCAGATTCCACAGAAGAATACTGTAGTTATGTGTCATGGAGCTAAATGCTAAGTTTTGGAGCCTAGATTTGTGGTGAAAGAGGAATGAACATTGTTGATGGCTTCAGAGTCACGATCTTGAATGCTCCCCTGCTAGCACAGGCTCACACCAGCTCTGTCTTGAAAAATCCTGCTGTTTCAAGCCTTACACTGACTGCAGCACATTCATCCACAGATGTCTTTGGATAACAGACAACTCTTCCACTGGAATTACAAGTAATGCCTGGGTAAGGATGGCGTCCTTGCAATTGCACTCCAGTTAGAGCAACCCAAACCTCTGTTCATGCCTGTTTGGCAGTAAGGACAAGTATCAGCTATAAATTTATAAACCCAGAATATGAGGTTACAAAATGCAAATACCATATGCATTTATGCTAGTTTGTGGCACACTGCTTATCTGTATATTTATGTATCTTTAGAGTCCTGTCTGTGACTCAAATTTTAGAGGTTTATAAGTATAGAAGTAGCAGTGTGCCACAAAACAATACATATATGTGAAAACCAATACACAGATACTACAATTATATTGGGGTGTTGTTTTACCACAAGTTAGCTGCACAGTCCTTACCTCTGCTCTTGATCTGATCTGACAGAGTGAAAGGAGATGTTCACAAACCATACAGATATTCATAGATATATCTCACAAGTGTACTTGAAAGAATGTGCTACACTCAATGCCATGCGCTTGCACCTGTCAAATGTGAGATGAAAGCAAACCCGAAGGCTGCCAATATCTTTATGTACAACTATTTGACAGCTGTTGTGACATGTTGTTCTACTGTCGTATCTTCTTCATCTTCAGCAAACAGAAAACACTGTTTTCTTAAAAACAGAGCATCCAGAAAAGGCTGAAAAGGCTGCCTGCTCTTTCAGGATGACTGAAGCCTGAGTCTGTTGGCTGCAGTTTATTGTGTAACACAAAGAGGGACCACTGGAATCTCTCAAGTAAAAAGAATATTATTAAAAGGTGATTTATGTTTTAGAATTTTTTTCTTTGATGTTTTAGCTTTCAAATCTCATTAAATATAAACAGATATAGCTTGCTTATTTTTTATATTTCATCAAGTGAGATCTCAGTTGAGTGACTGAGTTGAAGTTGGAAATCACCAGGAGGTAAAGCTGATTGTTCAGGTGCTTTCAGACAATATAAATTCAGCATTATTATGCTTTTCAGTGGATCTATTCTGACAAGGCACCACTTGTTCAAGAAAGGAATAACATCAAGAAAGTTTCATAAGAAAGTACGACTATTTTTGTTGTGTTTGTTTGGGGTTTTTCCAAAGAGAATGCTGTCTGTCAAACTTTGCTTTTCAGTCCTTGAAAATCCAGACAGTGGCACGTTTCTAGTATTCAAGCACCACATTCCAGAAACAGAATCACATCTGAAGACCCTATTTCTATAAGTGGAGCTTTCTGTAATAAACTGTTCCCTCAAAAATTGCTAGCAAACCTTTCTAAACTATAGCTGCCCCTATAAAGAATGTCATGAGAAGGACGTAAGTGTACGAGAAAAAAACACTAGTCAGTTCTGGAGTCAATCTTCACAACAATTTTGTCTTGAACACAATGCCAGTTTAGTACATAATGTTGCTCTTTTCTTGGACCTCAGCTCCCACAACTGAAAAACTAATGTAGTAAGTCTTGCTGCATTTTCCGTAGTGTTTAATGAGATCAGCGAACTAAAATGTGAACCATGACAGGTGGGACTAAACTTTCTTGATGGAGTTATGGTACGCATCCTGACCTCACATCACTGTAACAGCTTCTGCCTGCTGTAGGAAATCCAGTGCCATGGGGCTGGAGTACCTGCTAGTACTCCAGCTGCCATTTCCACCATAGGAACTAGGACTGGAGAGACCCCAAATCCAGCCAAACGTCCCCAGAAGTTTCTCTTAGTTGGAGATTAGTAAACTGTTCCCTGTACCAATGCAATATCCACTCTGTTTGTCCCAGAGGTGCCTTTGAATTCATCTTTGATCCTGTTATTTTCACCTCTTTGCACATTTTGGCCTTCCTGAGCAACTTAATGCCATCATTACCACTGTGCCCTACTTTTCAGTGTTGCACTGTGTCCACTAACACGTAGTTGAAAATAAATGTATCCATGAAACAGAAGGGTAAACTCTGTCACAAATCATGCAAGATATAATTTCAATGCAGTGACTTTATCACTGTTAAATGGCAAAGAATAAGTAAGAATGTTGCCAAATCATGCATTTCTTTATTTGAATTATCTGTAAAATATTGAAATAATAGACCTTATGAATTAATACTGAGAAATTTGGACTGCTCTTTGTTTATCAGAGTTTCTTTCTTGCAACAAGGAAATGTAATTGTAATGGAAATTGTTTCCACTAGGAACATAATAGACCAGGTGAAAGGAATGAATAAAAGCTCCTTTCAAAATATCTATAAAGAGTATTGGAAATCTTTGATAGAAATCTGGCTTCTGTAGTCTTTTTTAGAATTGAAATGAGCATTTCTACTGTAACCAACAAACAAATTACTGCTGAACCCTTTGACAATAGAGTCTGGTGACACAATGCAATCATTTCTTTCATGTATGATCTACAGGCAGCTCATTTGAGGGATTTAATCTCATAAAACTGCATTATAGTAAATTGCTATAATTTATTCTGTGTATCCTAAATAATTGTGTATACATGAAAGTGTAAATGTATTTCTGGTCTGAGTCAGACATAACATAATGAGCCATTCTGTTATTTCAAATGTTGCTTGGGTTGTTTTTATCAAAGTGCTTTTTCTGCCTTATTCTTTTGGTGAACAATGCCAATTTATTGAAATGATAAAACTTCAGAAACATAGACATTTCAATAATATATAGAAAAGTTTATCAGGTTCAAGATGGACCATTTGCAAACAAACAGAAATGGGTAAAAAGACTACATGTCTTTGGTAAGACTGGGATGCAGGAGATTGTAAGGCTCTAATCTTGAGACAGATGGCAAAGTGGAAGTAAGTCACTTACACTTTATTGAGCATGTGCTAAACACAGAGATCTTAGCCAGTCATAGCAGCTAGTCATCATTGCTGAAGCTCTCACTGTATGAATTATGAAATATTAATTGAAGCAATTGAGAGAGATTGATTCTCATGAATTTAGGAAGTAGTGAAGCAACACTGTAGCACAGCAAAGCCTATGTGAGAGCTCAAGTAAGTGAAAGATGGTTTTATTTTCAAACACTCTTACTTGGAAGTGGTAGCATTTCTAACATTCCTCTTTTTAAAAGAACATTGATGTGAAAGGACTGAATTTTGAGAGTATCATTCAGAGAGGGGCATTTAATATTCTTGGGTGCATCTTTTACCTTCAGGTATCCTTTGAGAGTGTCTTTGGAGAGAGAAGGGAAGGGAAGATGCCAAGGGGGATGGAACATGCTCTTATAATATTCATAAGACATGAGGCACAAACATTACCATAATCATTTTAGCATGCTTGCTTTGTGCTCTAAATGTTAAATTGCTCAGAAGTGTTGTGTACTAGAAAGTAACAGCTAGAAAAGATATGTGTAATTTCTTTTTCATAAGATATTCTACTTTTCTTCAGAGAGAAATAGACATTTTGCCACCTGTCCTTTTGGTAAAGTGCAAAGCAGCATCTTGCTTTATTTACTTGCTATGTAATTCGTACCACTAGTGATGTCAGGCCAGTTCTGGGAAGGGGTTTTGTTGAAGAGAATTGTGTTCATTCTAATATCTGATTACTCTGGATGTGTCTTAACAAAAGAAATGCTGGTGAGATCCCACTGCTTTTTCCCGGGCTGAGCTGATCTTTATCCCTTGGACAGTGACATTGAAATTAGTGTATCTGCTTGGGAAGTAAAAGGCTTTTTAGCATGAGTCACGGCATCACAATTCAGACTGAAGATCAGGTTTATTATGTTGATTAATTGTCTTCATAAACATTAGATTAAACCTGCACACTTTTATCTGGATAAGGGCAAATAACAGTTGTCTTACAATAGAAGAACTTTGCGGATGCAGCAGTGATTCAGCCTAATGGTAATGCTGAAGCCAAGTCTCAAATTTCCATATTCAGCTCCTTTAAGAAGGAAAGGTTTATTTGATTGTCTTTCCTACTTGCATACAAGCAACAATGTACCAGCTCGACCAGCATTACAAAAGATAGAGGTGTAGGATTTCAGAGGTAGGAATAAAAATTGCAAGGAATAAAAATTGCAAAGAAAAATGCATTTAGAAGAGCAAGGGATATAAAAATCTTAGTAGTGTTAGACCCTCATGTTTCTGCCAAAATCAATTGCTGCCACAGAGGTTTTCCTACCACTGAGATAATGGAACCTACTGCAATAGCCAACTTTTGACACTAATTTGCATTTCATTGCTGTTATACATTGCTGGGCTATTCCATTTGCCAAGATTTCACTTGTTATGAAACCAAAGCACTGACTTCTTGTGCCAATTACATCTCCGTCTCTTGCGCAACATAGCAGTAAGGGACTGCTAAAGTAAAGTCACCATTATTTTATGAGTAGGTGAATTCCCAGGCATTTGGCATGGAAAGGATTTAGTGTAGATTACGTATCCTAGCTATGAATCAAGTAGTCAAGATGGAGTGCTAGCACAGTTTATATTTTTATTCTGGAAAAAGCCTTTTCTTGGCCAGGAAAATCCTCTGGTGTATATTGAATGGTTTACAACATGCTTAGCATTTCAGGGGGAACGTAGAAATTAGGCTGTGAAACAGTAGTCTCCAGGTAGAGAATAATTTCAGTCTGTAATTAAACCCCGAGGAAGACTCTTGATGACTGCTCACCATATTTTCGTTAATCTAGACATGAATATTCTTACATATAGTTAGGGTTTAATTAAAGGACCAAGCACTCTATAGATTGTGTGTTAGCCTAGCTGGTTTCCTCACGAGATTAAAAAGTGGATCTCTGCATGCAGTGGTGGTACTGCCACTTATCTGTGATAAAGGATAAGGATCTGTCCCATTATATTCCAATTTGTTCATATCCTGTGTCTTCAAGGCAAAGGTTCTGTGTGGGACTGCAGGACGGGTACTTTATTAAAGGTCGTAGCATTGATTTGTTTAAAAAGGCTTTGGCATTGAACTGAGATATCTTCTGAAAAGTGCAATTTCATTGGGCAGATATACTGTCAGGAAATCAAATAAAGCATGTCAGTGTATTTCATAAACCCACCGAAGCTGGTGATTCACTTTAGCCTGGATGTACAGATAATATAGCTATGCAATTTATAATTATGGAACTACCTTTATAAACAAACTGATCTTGAGGACTCTAACAGATGAATTAGAAAGAAATGTTAGTGAGAAAGAGCATAAATTTGTTTCACAACTTAATAAGAAATGAGTGCTTTGAGGAAATCTCTTCAGCTCTCTTTGATCTGCTGCCAGAAGGAGATCCTCTCTTCCTTGCTCTGGATCCCCTCCGAGTGAGACCCTCTCCCTGCTACTGCAGTTGCAATGGTGCCACTGCACATGGTGGGCAGCCCAGGGTGGCCTCACTGTTTGGATTCATTTCCATGGCATGGGTAGTGCACTTTGCTCTCCTTACAGAGCTCTTTTCTGGGTATGGCAAGAAGCACTGATGAGCTGCTTCTATATAGGCATGAGCTTATACATACACAGACAGACAGTCCTGAGATGCTAGCCCTAGTCTTCTGCATCTCATAATGTAAGAAGAAAACAGATCAGGAGGCAAGTTTTCTAGATGAGGAAAAAGAGAAGTTAGTTAGTTGGTCCTCAAAAGAATTGAATTATCACCTTGTTCTTGAAGCCCTTCATGATGTGAATCCTGTTCTCCGTGTGTAAAGCGAAGTAGATGATCTGAACTGTTATTTCTCTTTCCAGCAGTAGGAATGACTGCACGTTACAAATTGAGTCATTTTCATATAATTACCCAAAGGAGACAAAACAATTTGTAATCAAAGATGGTAATTCAGAATTTGCTGCATGCTCAGATCCATGTTTCCACTAGTCTGGTGTCTTGTCTGAAGCTTTTACCAGCAGTAGATGTTTCACAGGAAAAAATGGTAGTTGTCCTCCAGGAAAAGAGGTTAATATGGAACAGAGACATATAGAAAAACTTGGGCTGGTTTTGTTCATATTGTGTGCAAAAGGGCAGGAGTCCTACTAGCATCCATGCCTTGCCCTGAAACTTTTACCAGAACTTCTGTATGCAGAATGTAAACTGGATCCTTTCCCATTCAGATTAGCCCCAAACCAATCTCTTTTCCCAGTCTGCCTTTCACTCTGCCTTTTCCAGCCTCACCAAGCAAAAATAAGGTTTTGCATAGTATGAGAAGACTAAATCAAATGAGACCAGGAGGCTCACCAGTCACCTAACTAAAACCCATCAGAATCATCTGAGTAGCACAACAGGAAGAAGTATTAATTAGCCTCCTAATAGTGTCCCTGTTACTTTCAAGCACAACTGGGAATGTATCTCAATGTATCTGTTGATCCTATATTATGTATAAAGTGTTATGTAAAAGCATGGATAGCTGCATGTGTACCATTGTAAACATCTAATATTTTGCAGTTAGAAGAATAACTACTTTTTACTTTATTTTTTAAAAAAATAATTATGAAAAAATAATCTAAAATGTAAAAAGGAATATATATACAAAATGAGAATAATTAATAAGAGAAACCAATGTTTTATTTTTGGGGAACTACGGCTCCTGTGATGGTACTGCCTGGGTGTCTGTGTATGGACCTCACTGTCCTCTGTTGATAACTTTTGAATCCATTTCTGGGTTTCCCAAACTGGGCATGTTTCAAGGGTGAATAGATTTCCTTACAAATAGGTTGATGTATAGATGATGGAAACCTAACATGTATGTCCTGTGAATCTCTTGACTAAGAATAAAACTGCCAGGGTGAGTCCTTTTTTAGATGACAAACTTTATCTGCATAGAGCATAATAAATATCTCTACTTCCAAAATATCTACTTTCAAACTTTGAGTCCAATCTTAGGACAGGAAGTCCTTAAGAAAGAAATCTTCATTAATTCTGACTCTTCAAGAACATATTGTTTGCAGTTTTCTCCTTCTGGGTATACTTTCAAGGGGTAGAATAAGGGTTGTTTTTCTATGAAATTCTATCTGCTTTAGCTAATTTGGTTAAATTACCTAAATAAATATAATTAGTAAACAAATTTACATGTCAGCTACACTACAAAAAATCACTACATTTGACTGTTAGAAAATTCTCAGCTGTCTTTCTAACATATTTGTTAGTAAAACAAATGAGTTCCGAAGAGTGTGCTGGCATTTTTTTCCAAGAATGGATAGAAACCAGATTTTACAAGGATTTCTTACCTTGTGTAAAACATAGCAGTGCTATTTGTAACTTGTAACAGAGGTCTGGTTAAGCAAAAGCTGATGATTTAATGATAATTTCAGCATACTTTGGTCTTAGTTTTAGGTTTCTTCTAAAAATTCACAACTCTATCCTATCCTCTATTCTTTCCATTCTGAACAGAAGTCTTTGTAAATGTGCAAAAAATGGATGCGAAAAATAGCATCTTCATTTTTCCTCAGTCAAAACCTCTAGCTAGTACCATGCCCCAATATCACTCCTCTTCTGAAGCAGCCTATTGTTTTCCTTGTGTAGAAAGAATTGTGAAAATTTTAAGGCTGTTGGAATATGAAGGTAACCTTTGCATCCTCAATCCCAACCTTGTATATTCCTTTTTTCTTTCTGTGTGGCTCCGAACAATGAAGAAGATACTGCTCTTGGTTTTATAGGAAAAATGTATAAATACCTCTTCACAAGTACAAAAAGTTGAAGTCCAGGTCTTCAGTATCAAAGTTTTACCTTGCTTCAGTTCCCTGCACACTTAAAAAAGGGATTACACTTGTCTTGACACTAATTTCTAAATCTGTAGATGTCAGAGACTCTGTAGACTTAAACTGTTTCACCTCATTCTGACATAAAACAAATAGGAACTAAATGTTCGACTAGCAGTTCTTCAACAGTGCTAGTCAAGAACATGTGCTGCCCTTGAAGAGACATGAAGTTATCCCACATAGCTCTGGCCTGAATACAGAAAAGAGTGTACCCAGCTAGACTCTGGTCCCCTGTTCATACCTTTTGTGTCTGTAACTGCATCAAGGATGGCAGGATATACAGGTTTTATATGACACTTACTAACAACAAAAAAGGTGGGAGATCAGTGTAGAGTAACATGAAAACAAAAAGGAAGTTCACAGATTTCATTACAACTTATGTTCTTACTGTTTACCCTCCTTGGGTGTACTTGTTTGTGATACCAATATGGCAAACTACTGGAGCAGCCTATTGTAAAACCTTGTAAAAAATTGATATGTGTGGCTTGATAGGCGGGGAAAGAGAGAATGGCATATTTTGCATTGTGAAATACCTGTCACCATAGGTGGAGAAGGCGATCTCCTGTCAGCATTCATAAATTCAAAAAGCATATTGTGTACTTGAGTCCCACATATTTTCTGCAACCATGTATTTCTGTAATAATTACACAAGCTGCCTGACATTTTCATGCAAAGGTTTCTCTCTGGAAGTCCCTAAATAGTGCTAGAATTACTCTTAATTCAAATGATCTAATTTCTCAAATGATTTTAATGACCAAAATCTCTAGGCAGGCTTCTGTACATCAGCAAGATATGTATCTCTGTCTGACTGTCTTTGCCAGGCTTTTTAAAGTGAAGTTGTTAGGATTACTTCAAATATGATTTTTTTTTTTTTTTTTAATTTTTTTTTAAGGCAAAGTATGAGTTTTGCATAGTTTCATTAGAAAACAAGCATGAAGGCAGAAATGACAATCCATAGGTATGAATTTAGAAAGCAGTTATATAAGCTCAGATGAGTTTACTTTAGCTACCAGTACTGGTAGAGAGAGTTTAACATTATCTGATGGAACTCTAACAGTAGAGAATTGCATAAATTATCACAGTACTACCTCATTCCCATTTTAGATGTATTTTTCAATCTCAAGACTGATTGGGAAATTTTTCCATTATTTTTTACTAAACTTATGTTGAAGTAAGGTGCAACATCCTATTCAAGTGAAAAGTCATCCTTAGTTTGTATCCAGGAAAGCAAAAAGAAGTAGCTTATCTTCCGTGCCGGCATTAGAAATCATAACTGCCTTTTTGATATTACACTGTCACAGTCCACAGATTTCTTTATTCTGTCTCTTCAGAATATGAAAGGTTATTTCCATATCTGATCACAAACTTTGGTGAGCTGCCAATTCATGAGTTTGACTCTTGAAAGGCTATTTCCAGAAGTCTCCCAATACAAGGATTCACATAGACTCAGCTGACTCTATGAGAAATGTGCATCCCTGAAGACAATTTGTCCTGTGATTTTAGCAAACTGTGGGAACTAAATTATTTTCTGGCTTTGGACCCCCTGTTGGACTTTGTTGGAACTTCAGCTTGTGTAACCTGTGGAAGGATTTTGGAGAGGTAAGACAAACTTTTGCCAGAGTGCAGTGGTAACAAGTCTGTACGGAGATTTTGTTGAAGTCTGTAAGACTGTTAATTAAACAGGTCAGTTTGCTTCCTCCCAAGCCCTCATTATTAAATTTGATTCAAGCAAGGCATGGTTGGTTGTGTGGACAGCATTGTGTTCCCCGGCTTGGAATTGCAATTATCAGGGAGGATGTTTTAGTAAGAAATCCGTGATGAGTAAATGTGTTTGTCTTTTTGTCAGCTTTGCTCACTGCAGGAGCCTGACCTTCTTTTTGCAGCAGCATTATTTTTCTCTCTCTGCTCCAAACTTCTTTTCATTGAAATCAATACCAAATGTTGACTCTGTCTGAATGGCACCATTGGCCCAAAGTAAGGCCGAAGTTATACCAGAAAATATATTTCTCACAACTTCAAAATTGATAGTAATTAAGCAGTTGTTACATTTAATTTGCAATTTATGGGCCAGGTGTTAATTTCTATTTAATCAGCAGTATGTAATATTATTAATGACTGAGACCTGAAACAGCACTCAGAAATTAATCTTCAAAATATTTTTCAGTTAAAATCAGTTTAAGTGCATACATTAAATCATATGGAAATAAATAGAACAATAATTTCTGCCAGAAAATGGTCAGTATTTCAGATATTTTATGTCTCACAGTTTTTATTCTATTTTGACAAATTCAGAGTCAGAAGTTCAGCAGCCAGTGGTATTGTACCTCTCTTATGAATGCTGCTGTGCAATGTTCAAAATCTGAACAGATCTGCTTGAAAAAACTGGCACTAAAAATGAAGTTGCCAAATGATCTTGCCCAGAACTGTTACTGCTATAATTAAAATGTCCTATGAGCTATTTATTTATCTATAGATGTCTGTGTGAACCTCTATCCTGGCACAAGAAATCCCAGTGAGACCCCATTATACGCAGTACTGACAGTATCGCTTATCTTGCAGTGGTTGATAACTCCTGTTCAAACAAAAAGATATGGACTTGCTGCCTGATAGATCACAGTCCCATTCTTCAAAAAAATGAGTCCTACCATTCAGCTGTTACTGAAACTATTTGAAAAGGGACTCAGTGTTTAATAAAGGCATAGCACCGGGGAGTTCTGCTAAGGAGCTCTGCATTGCAGAATCCACTGCAGCTCCAAAATAATATCAGCACTTCATTGCCTCTCCTTTGAAAATAAAAGCTGAAATTAAAATACAGTGTAGTGAGAGTTGAAATTATAATATATGTGTATATATCATAGATTTTCAACACATCTGAACAGGAGTTTCCTAGAAAAAATGCAAGGTCCCTTAATAGGCAAATGTGTTTTATGTGCAGGTAACTCCTGAACTATCTCACCAGAGCAGAGAGATTTAATGTCTTTCTGATCAATAGCTATAGAAATAAATTAAAATAAGGTCTACCTTGTAGAAAGATACAAGAAACAGACCCTTTAAGTGACTATATTCACAAAAGAAAAGACTAATTAAATATACATGTTAAAGTAGGTAAGGTTAATAGACATTAGCATCTACTACTAAGCTGTTTCTAATTTACTGTGTTTAATAATTGCTGATAGGAAAATAACACCTTTAGAATTAATTATGTATCAGGAAATATTACAAAAGTTAAGTCTTGTAACTATAGGTGCTTCAAGACTACAGGAATTAGAAAGTAGTCCACAACAGATAAGTGTCACAGTGGACAATCTGTCCTGTTCCTTGCAATTATTACCAAATATCAACCTCCAAAACCCAGTACTATTAGAATATCAAACCTCCAAAATATCAAACCTCCAAATATCAACCTCCAAAACCCAGTACTATTAGAATAAGCTATATTAATATAAGAAGTGTATTGTCTTAAGGCCTTTTATGCTGCTTTTAATGGCAAAGGTAATATTTGTAGTTGATTCCAGATACAGTTTTTTTTCCCATTTATCTTCTACTTTTCCTGGCAGAATTTATGAAAGTAGGTCCAGGGTTTTGCTGCTAATAATCGAAGACTGAGTTAATTATCCAGCCAAAAGTGTCAAAGCTTTTGAGCCAACATCTGATTTCCGCAGTGTGAAGTAGTGGCAGAGAAAAAGCAGGGTTTGAGATCTGTCCATTAGCTAGTGACACTGGCAGTGCTGTACCGAAAGATGGTTTTACTGGACAGAGATCACAAGAAAGAAATGGTATGAAACCTTATTATGCTAGTCAGAAAATTAGTTCATTCTTTGATTTTGGATCATAATTTTAACTCATATTTAAAGTAAGCAAATTAATCTAGTACAATTACTCAATATAGATGAATGGCTGGGCAAGAGTTCTACTTCAAAATTTAAAGAGCGACTTCTGTTGCATTATAGAAGCAGCATGATTTTTTGGATACTGTCCCATTGTTATGTGCATGGTAACATAAATCGATGAAGTAATGGCTGTCATAGTTGAAACACTCCAAAACAGCAAAATCTATACATTTTCCCAGCTGTCTTTGAGCACTGCCCCCATATGATGACATTGGGGTAGAAGTGGAGTTTCAGGCATTCAAGACAGGCCAGGAACCACCAAAAGTGGAAGATTGTTATTTTATACCAGATGTGGTAAATTAAAAAATGCACAAAGGTATTCAGCAGCATGTACCAGTCCCATATCAAGCAACCCTTCTGTCTTTTTTGCAATGTGTCAATGCAGTGGGTGTCTAAAGCAGCCTGCTGAGAGGGGCATTTCTGAAGGAGGTGTACTATAGACTGCCCAAGAAGGATGTGTGGACTTGGTCATTCCTTGCATAGCAGCTGTTAGAACTGTACAATGTGAATGCATTTAATCCTCTTTATAATAGTTCTTTCAGAACTCACTTTCTAAAGTAAGGTTTGGGGAGTTGTTCATTTGCTTAGGATTTATTTTTCTTTTACTGTTGGTATTTTTGCTGGTTTTTTTTAACTGTTTTCAAAAGGATTGTGGGATTCCTCATTGATTGCAACCAAACCTGGATTATTGACTCCATTCATTAAAAGGGGAAGTAAAGTTGAATGATTTAAGCAGGATGTCATCACTGGAGTAGAAATGTTTAACTAGATCTCAGTTAGCCTAGCCTAACTCTAGAGCAAAAGGCTGGGGATTTTGCAGGCATGATACAGCCAGCTTGATATGCTGTAAACTTTTGAGATAAATTCCACATGGATGTTTTACTGAATCAGTATGGAAAGCAATGAGCACCATATTCACTGACAGTAAAATAATGTTGCACCAGATTTTCCAGTCTCATGCTCCGGAGATCTGTGTTGTCAGTATAGGACTATGCTATGAATATATTTAAAGAAGGTGGGAACAGCACCTGCTGGAAAAAAAAGTGCATCTGGAAAAAGAGACAAAGGATAGCGGGAAAGTGCTAAATGTAGGGAAGGGAACTGTGACTTCAAAATCTGGAAGAAGACATTTTAGGACATACAGCCACGGAAAAGGAAGTTCAGCTATTTGCATCTTTGCTGTGAGCTGTACTTTTAAATAGGAATCATCAAGATGTTTTTCCACAGCTGAAATACCAGCTTATTCAACAAAACTGAAGCAAGGCTGCTTTTGTAGACCCCTCCATTCCTTCCATCTGAAACAAGACTACTCTCACAGTTCAGGGTCAGGGCAACCCGCTAGACCTATAACAGATGCTCTCTTTTAACCCCCCTCCCTCCCCAAAGGGGAAGAGAACTTAGCAATTAGAAAAAAGAACTAGAAGAGCTTTAATGAAAATGAAAATGATAATAATAAAAATGGAATATATATACAAATAAATACAAAAACTGTTTTGAACCCAGTCCCCCCAGTGGCAATTATATCACCATCACCACTGATGCTGTGGAACAGGCACCGGGAAAGTCCCAGACTGGGCCCAGCAGCAGATGGGAGATATGTGCAGGAGCTGGATTCTGGTGCTGGATTCAGGAAGACAGAGATCAGAATCAAAGCCAGAATGGACAGAGTCCTCCTCGGATGCCGGCCATTGAAGAAATGAGGAAGAAGCCTGAAGGGCTGAGATGAGCCCAGCTTGACCCTCATGATCTATCAGCTTTATACTGAATATGATGTATATGGGATGGAACCCCTTGTTGGCCAGTTTAAGGTCACCTGTCTTGGCTGCTCCTGCCCCCAAGTTTGGCCTTTTACTTTCTGCAACCTCCAGCGTGGTGCACAAGATCCAAAAGAGGCCTTGGTCTGCACACCAACCCTTGGTAGTAACTCTAACCATGGGGTGTTGTCACTGCCAGCAGCAGACACTGCCT
>JANHGN010001193.1:31943-46038 GCA_024605025.1 Megaceryle maxima | reverse complement strand
TTTGTTCCCTGAGCTCACACTGGGGTCACTCCAATAAAACACGTAGCACGACTTAACTGTGACCTTTGAAGCCAAAACCGAAGTAATGGTGCAATTAAGTGCAAACATGGAAATTCGCCTGACTTGTAGGTAACATGGGCTTTTAAACAACATTTAAGGCTTATTGGGGACATTTTATGCATTAAATTATTGTAATATTTATGTCAGCTTCTGTGAATCACCCTCCCACGAGTCAACAGCTTGTAACCAGGATTTAAGGAATTAAAAAAAAAACCAACCAAACAAAAACAAACGACAACAACAACAAGAAAAAAAAAAAAACCCAAATGATGGGGAGGAATAAATTCACCATTTCCATTGTAGCGTTTAGTAGGAAAACAAAATGGTGAAGGCAAGAGTTTCCATTTCCCCTTGGTGACGGCACGTTCAGCCTCGGGGGGCCAAGCATTTTGTTGTGCAAAGGGGATTTCAAACGTGCCGCCCCAGTACAGACCACTGGGACCACACCAGGCAGCCACTGGGAGAGAAGCAAGGGCAGAAGAACTTTGCTCAACCTCTGGGCTTAAACCAACCCCGACTCCCCACGGTGGTTTTTAAAGGATGCTTTTCTCCTCCAGCCTCACCCCTCCCTCCCCATTTCTATTTTCTGGTTCACCTGAGTAAATCACTTCAGTTTTTCTAACGACCTCAATGGGGTTGACCCACGGGGCAGGGATGGGGAGAAATTTTTGCATCCTGGCCCCTGGCCAGATCCCAAGCCGGTGGAAAGTTGAGGGGAAAAGTAACAATTGAGTGTTTCTTTTTGTTTTGATTTCGTTTTTGTTTTTCTTTTTTTTTTTTCCCCCCCAAAAATAGAAATGTAACATTGCTCTCCTCCACCCCAAGCGCTTTTCCTCCAACAAGCTTTTTGTGCTTTAGTCATTATTTATTTTAGTATCACTTAATTGGCTTCCTCGTATACGCGCACGCCGTCGGGGGCTCACCCCTCCCGCAGCTGCCGCACCCTCTGCTCGCTCCCTGCTCCGGGGGTGGGGGGGTGGGGGGGCAACCGTCCCGGGCAGAAATCTGCCCCTCGTTAAATAATGCCCATTAATTAAACTGTCATCCCTGCAGAAAGCACGGCTACCGGGCACCCTCGGCATCGGTCCTGCCGGGTGCCGGCTCGCGCTCCCGGGAAGCGGGGTCTGGCAGGGAGCCGGGGAGGGACCACGACTGTCACGGTCATTGATGTGGGTGAAGCTGAAGCTGGATCTCAGGCGTATAGAGAAGAGAAAGACAACAGTGCCAAATTTCCAACTATATACACATATTAAAAATCCCCCTCGCTATGATACCAGGCAGAAATTGGACATGGCAGTTGTAACTGGGTCGAGGCTTCATCGGGAGGAGTTAGGATGCCAGGATGCTCATCCTGACGATGTCCTCGCCGGTCGCATCCAACTGGCCCCGCTGCGCCCGGCCACCGCGGGACTCCCCGTCCGAGTCGCTCATCTCTGCGTCGGAGAAGTAGCCGTCCGTCTCGGCCTCGAAGCGACGCAGGGGAGCTCCGCCGGCGCCGTCGGGCTTGGGGGGCTGCGACCTCCGAGTCCCTCGGCTCTCCTTTGGTAATTTGAACCGCACGACGGTTTTGGGGCTACCTACGGAGTCAGGCACTTTGGCGGCGGGGCTGGGCTCCGGCTGAGCGCAGTGCGGCGTCTCCTCCTCCTCCTCCTCCTCTTCCTCTTCTTCCTCCTTGCTGACGCAGCTCCTCACCCCGGCCGGGGGGTGAGGCTCGCCAGCTTTGGGGAGAGAGCCCTTCTTGGCCGCCTTCTTGGCCTCGCCCGTCCCTCTGCGGTCAGCGGGGAGCTTCGCCGCCCCTTTCTCCGACTTGCTCGGTCTGGAATCGGGAGCGAATCCGGGTTGGACGGTGTCATCCAACAAGTCGCTGGCGTTGTTAGTCCAGGGCTCCGAGCTCTCCGGGCGGCTCCCACCTGTGGCGGGGGGGCTGCTCCTGGGCAGCTTTTTCTTAGTGTTCGTTCTTGTTTTGCTTTTCACTTTCTTTGTGGCCTCGCTCTGCTTGAACGGGGACCGGAGGGAATGGTCCATCATGAAGCTCAGCAAGGTCTCCTCATCCTGGAGGAGCTCCTCGGAGAGGCCGGGGGTGCTGTCCTCGTGGTGGGCGTTGTTGAGGGACCACTCGCTCATCGCCATGTTCTCGGCGGTGATCTGGACCGACTGCGCCAACCAGCTGTTGAAGAAAGTCCCATCGATGGGGAAGGAGGTTGACAAGCCTGGAAAAAACAAAAGGGGGAGATCACCTCAGAAGCCAGGAAAAGCCACTCTGTCCTCTGACACCGCCACCAGCTTCACCAAAACTCCCCAGCACCAGAGGAACATACAGAAGGTCAACGGTAACGCACCACACTGGGGCACAGAAGAGTTTACTCCAGCACCAACACTGAATTTGGGCTTCACTGAGGTCACAGCACAACAACTTGAGTGGTCCCCACATCCAACAGTCCACCAGCATCTCAGAGCATCCTCCTGCAGCCAAGATGTCAAGCCCCAACCCGCACCAGCACGGCTGGGAAATACATTCCCGTGCAAAGGTGGCAGACAAACAATCCAGGTATAAGCCTAAAAATTTGGTGACTGCTACTGGAGCAGGACTTGTGCCCAGGCGAGGGGTGACAGGGTGACAGGTTCCCCAGGGAGCAGCTGCAGCTGGGCCACCACGTGCTGCCAAAACCCTGGATGACACCCAAGCCAGGTGGTCAGTAGGGTGATGGGACCGGTGCCAAATCTGCATGCAAAGGCAGGAAGGGTGGGAGGCAGGTCTGAGAACATCTCTGAATACTTGACAGGTGTGAAAACTGAAGAAGAGGAGCAGAGATGACAGGTTGGAATGGAAAAAGCTGAAAAACTTCCTCATAATTATCTCTGAGAGCAGGAGTGAGCAACCACCACAGCAGGGACAAACAAAACACCCTGTGCAATGCCAGGGACACTTAAGGGCAGCACTGGAGGGATGTAAATCAGATCAGATTCCATCTCAGAGGTGACACTGTCAAGGTGGCAGCTCTGCAACTCCTAGCAGGTCACCATGGTCCAGCCCCTGGCCCTGGCACCAGCCCAATGCAAGGGTGGAGAAGCAGGAGCAGGGATGAGCTCAGAGCATTGTGTGGCACCCAGGTGCCGAGCAGCCCAAGGTCTTGCCAAGCCCATCTTGCCCCTGCCCTTCTCTGATGACTGCAGCCCCAAGTGATGCTTCAAGCCCTTAAAATCCAGGAGGTTACAAGATCCTGGTGAAGCTTTGGGAGGGCCACCATCTTTCCCAAGCTTGCAGTGGTCCAGCTTTTCTCAGACACACCTCAGCCCTCCGTCATTCGATGGAATTTGTTCCAGAAAATCCAAAGTTTCTGTCACAGAGACAGGATGAGCACAAAAGCCCCATTTCCAAAGGGCATCCTGCCCAAAACCAAACAGCTTTGAGATGAACAGAAAGCAGCAGAGTCAGGGTGAGCAACAGGCAAAGCAGAGCAAGGCAGGGTGGCCCAGACCCCCGCAGAAACTCTCTGCACCCCCAGGAGGGATTTACAGCATTCTGTAACTGCTCAAGAGCCCCACGGGACTGGACACTGGTCACATGGGGCAGCTGAGCACGCAGGAACTCCTCACCTCCTGCCCCACATGCTGGCAGAGGTGACAGCGCCGGAGGAATTCCAACAAAAACCCAATTCCGTGTAAAAATCATAGGCAGTTGTCAAGGATCTTGTCAAAAAAGACCTTTTTTTGTTCTGTTTTTTTTCACTCCCTCCCCAGCTGAGCAGCAGTAAGGTTGTAGCTGATGGGGAAGAGCTGGAGGTGGGTGAAACATCAGCAGAGCCAGCCTGTATCTCCTCACCCCTCCAGCAAACTGAAGAGACCAGCTGCGTTTCGTGCCCACCTCCTGGATGCTCCTGGCACAACCAGCACAGTCCCAGGCAGCAGACACCATGAAAATGCACAGCCCACGTGCTGCGTTCACCGTCGGCGCACAGCACGGGAGATCCGGGGGATCAACCCTGCTACGGGGTGGGTAAGTCTGATTTTATCACCGGGAAGAGCAATGGTGCTTCAGCAGCACATCACAGCTTTTCTAACACCTTCTCCCAAGCCAGGCACAAGCCCTGGGGCTGCAGGGTGGATTTGACACCCCCTGCCCCGCCGGGGACCATGTCCCCAGTGTGGTCTCTCCCATAGGACCTCAGCAACTCGGGCTGATGCTCACAAGGGAGAGATGGAAGAGGCTTCACCCTGGCCTCAGGTGTAATTCCATTGTGTACGTGCAGGAGGGATCAGGGGTTGGGACTCTTAACCTCCAGCGGCACGGGTCAACTCTGCGCCCATAAAATCAGACTTACCCAGTTGTCCCAATACAGTTTCGTTGACTGATTTCCTTTTCTCTTTCTTCTCGGGACTATTTTTTCTACCATCTCTTCCTTTCCTTCTTGGGTCACTTTTCTTACCCTTTGTCTTCTTTCCAGTTTGTTCTGGCATTTTTTAGAAAGAAAGGAAAACTCCATGTGAGACGAGGCATCAGGGATGCTGCGATGAGCAAGTTCCTCTGGGGCACACCCTGGTAGTGGAGACCTGAACCAGACCTGCAAACAACTCCAAGGCAAAGGGAGGACAGCAGCCACTTTTTGGCCAACTGTAGACGAAGGTCTCTGCACAGTAAGAAAATCTGAATCCTGTAGGTTATATACAAAAGAGGTTTGGGCCTTGGACATGAACTTGGTGTGGCTACAGAAGCCACCCCACTGAAGACAGGGGACTCACTGGAGACCCTAGAGCCACTGACATGCCCTCCTGGACTGGGATTTTGGGGGAGAGGACTTGTAGGAGCAGCAGGAGGGAGGAAATCTCCATATCCTGCTCAGATACCTTCAGAAAACATGGGTACCTCCAAACTTGACAGTGTGTCACCCATCACCGACAAGAGCATCTCCTGGGAGAGATTCAGCTGCAAATCCCATCTGCTGTGGTACCAGCAGCGTTTTAAAGCGGACCTGGATTTCGTTTGACCTTTCACAATAGTAACTGCTCACACTTGTGCAGAAAAAAACCCCAAAGCTGTAAAACTTCAGCAGGGTATTGAGTCTAAGTAAAAGGAGGAGGAAGGAGGAACAGCATAGCCCATGGAAAGCTGGTGATGTAACTCTGCTATGCAGACATCCAGCTAAAAATCAGTATTTTCTACATGACTCTGAACTTCTACTGGATTTATTCCTCTTGGGTAAACAGGACAAACACCCTATAAAAGTACAACTTGTATTGCCAAGCAAAATACTTCAACAGTTTTTACTTACTCCATTACACGTCATTCTCCCACAGAAGTCCAGGCTAAAACTTCTACTCATGTTCAGAGGGGGAAGGATATTGCCCTTAAACCAAAGTGTGGGTGGCTGATGGAAGCAGAGGTGAGATGCAGTTTTTCAGAGCCTGACCCACAGCTCAACCCTGCACAAGCTGCTCAGCTATTGGAGAGATGATTTTTAAGAAAGAAATCAGTTTTCTTAGGTTGGCCAGCAGCAGACCTGCAAACAGGCTCAGAATAGAGGCTGGGGGCTGGCTGGGTCAGAGGGAATAATCTCCACTCTTCCCTTGCTATGCCACTGGAAATGTACTGGGTGAGCAGGGGAGGGGACTGGCATTGCACCTGCCCGAGTCTGGTTTAACAAAGGATTTACAGTCCTGGGGTTGCCAAGCCAGGAACCCCTCCTGACCAAAGGACTCGCTGCAGGAAAGAAAAGCAAAAGCACAAATGGGATTTGCTCCGTCCCTGACAAATAACTGGAGAAAGGCAGACACATTTTTCACTTCGCTTACAAAATACAAGATCTTAACTTTGTTTAGACAGCACAATGGGGCTAAAGAGAAACCTGAGCACTACTTTTTGAAGAGGAACCTGTCAAAATAGTAGCCGTGTTTCAAAGCCAGACGGTGTTTTACTTTCCACTCCATGCAAGCAAAATACAGGGGAGAGAGGTGGGTTCATTTTACACTGGCAGCTCACACTCATTTGATTAAAAATCTCCTGCTTAAACGATGATTTGTCAGAGAGAAAAATAAACCCCTCCAGTTTTGAGTTTTAGGCAGGAGCCATTCCAAAAAAACCTTTGTGCCAAAACTATCTTTGGAATAACTCCAGCAGATTTTGGTCGATAACTACTGGAACAGCAGTTAAAAACTGGCCTCATCCAGGCAAAATACCACAGACTTTTTCTTTTCTCCAACAAACCCCAGGCCTGAAGAGCAGCCTGGTGAGGCGTTGTGCACAGGGGATGCTTCAGGAACCATCCCCCCCTCCCAGTTTCAAACCAGTCAGCACTTTGTAATGATGGAAAACACAGCAGTGAGGTACCCACAGCTTTGATCCCACAGGGTGTAGAGTATCTTTAGCTCTAAGTGTTGCCAACTGCCACGGAGGAGGCTCAGCAAACGCGTGGGTGCTGGCAGGATCAGGGTCTATAATGGTTGGAATGGGACTGGGATGGGACAGCTTGGAGCTGAAGCAGGAAAGAAGCACCAACAGCTTTCCGTGGCTCTGCTAAGCGATGCCGTGTGCGGGCACGGCCGTGTAGCTGCCACAGGAAGGGCAGCTGATCTCCTTTACACCAACCACCCCTTTCCTGCCACGCTGCCGATGGCCCCAGCGCTCGCTCCCGCTGTAGGGCAGGACCTGGAGATTGGTGTGAGGAGGAGGCAAGTCCTCCCCTCACTGGGGAGGAGATAAGTACTGATGCCTGCGCTGTGATGGTCACAGCTCACTGAGCCATCCTCTCCTCCCACATCTGGGATTGCAACTTATGGCTTGATGCTACATCCTGGCAAGAGAACTCCTCCCGAGCTGAGACCGTGTGCACCGGTGCCAAAAGGCACTCAGGTCCCTAATGTCCCCCTGGCATGGAACAACTCAAGTGCCCAAGCTACCTGGATATCCCAGGACTAAATTCCTGCACATGGACTCTTCCTGGCAGCAGTGACTTGCAGCCAGGTCCCAAAGGCAGCAGCCACTGCTCAGGCTCAACCAAAAAGCCCACCCTGGAGAGATGAGCATCTCAGCTGGGTCAGTTCAGAGCGGGAAATGAATGAGTGAATGCCAACCATCTGGGGCAGGAGAGCAGAACATTTGCATCAAAACATATGAAGCAATCCCCCAGCCTGCACACCAGTCGCTGCCTGAGTCACCCTCTCGCCGCGGGTTTGTCTCTGATCGCTCACCTTCAGGCAGAACAAACATCACTGGCAATGGCACTTGTGCTCCTCCCCGAGTACACACGAAACGTTTTCAACTGACAGCCCTGACACGTGAGCAGCAGAGTCCTGACCCAGCCACACCTCACTGGTAGGCACCTGCACCCAGCTGGGGAGGGTCCTGGCTCACCCATCCCAGCCCTCACTGGGGGAGTGCAGGTCCCCAAGAGCATTTCCAGCCCTCTAACAACCCGTTTGCAAGGGAGGAGAGCTCAAAAAGCCTTCCTGGCAAACCAGCCTGTGCCTGGCCCCCGAGAGCTGCAAATGCCAAACAGAGTTTGCCCAGACGAACTGAAGAGCATCACAAGGTCCCCTGTAATAACCCCAAATCCTGCAGAGCCTGGCAGCAGCAGCACGTGGCATCTGCCTCTTGGATGGGACCCTGATGCTCATGTCTTTTCTCCACCTGTTATTCCTGAGCTGGACCTCCCACCTCACCACCCCAGCCAGGCACGTGGCTCTTGGGACGCGCAGCGCGGGGTCTCCGGTTGGTGGGAACAGCTGGGAAGACCACTTTGTGCATGCCCAGGCTGGGGACCTGTAGTGCTGGTTCAGCAGGGACATACGGAGCAACACACAGTGCCACTGACCCGTTTCACAGGGACTGAGATTTGCAGCAGCCACATCTCCCTCTCAGAGGACACCCTGGGGTCCTGGCCACCCCTGCCTCACATTGCCAACTGGCTCTGACCATCGAGAGGAATTTGCGAGGCTCCCAATCACAAACATCTCAATGTACATGTTTCTCAGCCTCCAAAACTTTAGTCAAAGAAAACTTTTGTCAAGGAAGGCTCAGCCCAGACAGTTCCTGAAGAAACCCCGACCATGTGATGACTTCAAATGTAACTCCAAAGCCGCAAACACAACAACCGTCGGCAGAATCTGCCAAAGAGCCAGATGCTGCTGCTGGAAAAACTCTTCTACAGCCACGGGGTCTGGTTTGCCCTGCCACCGAAGGGAAAGGAGGGAGCTGTGGGCTCCGACATGGCTTGTGAAAAAAGGGGAAAAAAAAAAAGGACAGAAGGAAACCAGCTTTAATTCAGTTCCTTAATAAAGATTGCCAGAGGCTTTGCAGGCAGTAGCACAAGGTTCTCCACTAATAAGTGTGTGGAGCAGAGAACTGCAGCTGACCAGAGCTAAAGGAGCTGGTCTCTATGAGCAACAGACATCCCACCAACAGCTTAACCTTCGATTCTTGACAAAGGCATCTGCAAAGAGTCCAAAGCCAGGGCTGCTGGCCCGTGCCAAGGAGGCAGCTGCTGTGGATCAACCCCAACATCAGCAGCACCATGCCCAGGATTTGCCATCTCCTCCCAGACAGCTCCATCTCCACAAAAGTTGTCCAAAAGCTGCCTCAGCATCACCACCTAACCAAATGCTTGGTCTTTCTGATCGGTTCCAGGGAGGGGAGGATTGAGAGGGATCTGTGAAAACAAGGAGCTCTGACCCTCCTGTCACCCAGGGTAGGGCTTTGCTGGGTGTTTCTGAACAAAACCAGAGATGGGTGAAGAGTCAACACACAAACTGTGCTTTGTTAACACCGCAGGAGAAGGGGCAGCTCTGGTTTCGTTGGAGTGGGGGAGCTGAGGCTTGGGCATGAGTCTGGCTTTGGAGGACAGCAGGGACAGTGCCTGTGACAAGAAGCTCTAGTAAGAGGTACTGACCTGGGTAAAGATCTTTCTCAATGAGCTTCATCTGGAGATGGAAGATCTGCTCCTGGAGTTTACAAATGGTGTGTTTCATTTTCTCCCGTCTCGTCACCATGTAACAGAGATTTCTAACCTACAGAAAGACAAGAAACAGGGTCCGGTTTAGGTGGAGTCAAAGTGAGTCCCCCTCAAGCTGTATTGCCATTTCTGCTGCCCAGGGGAACTCCTGCTGCTGGGGAATTCGTCCTCTTCATCTCACCATCATCTGCATGGCACCAACACTCCTGCCAGGGCTCTTTGGCTGTGCCAGGACTAGAGGTGAGAGCTCTTGATCCACACTGGGTAAGACGTACAGGAAAAAAAAATGTGGTGAATGATTCAAAGCCTAAATGTCTCTCTTCTGGCTCCAAAAGCCAGGACCTCACTGCAGGGATGACGCGGGCTGACCGGCTTCTCCGGCACACACACTGGGCATACAAAAGCCACAAGGAAACACGGTACCTCCAGAGATGTGGCTTTGCTGAGCCCAACAGCATGTCCCTCTTGGAGCACTAAATCTCCCTGCAAAGCCCTGCAGATACCTGTCAACGTGCCTGGGGCATCAACCCCAAACCAGAGCAACCACTTCAGAACCCCCAACCACAGCTCCACCAGCCTCTGCCCTGGCATCAGGGACAGCTCAGCCACCACCGCTCCCAGTGCTTTGGGCAGCAGCAGGTACCAGAGCACAGAGGGAGTCAAACAGGGCTGAGCGTGCTGCTGATCTGTTCCCATTAATCAGGATTAACTCTGGTACTTGTTGCAGCACGACCTTTAACTCTGCCATCAATACCCATCAGTGCACGAAGGGACCGAGACCCCCAGAACAGGAACGGAGCCAGGAGAAACAGGTGAATTATTCTGTGGTCTTCTCACCTCCTGTGAATTGCTCTCAGACCTAATGAAGAAGTTAATGCCTCGAAAGGATTTTAGACATCTGGAAAGGGAAGATGCCGTAGAAGGAGCATCACGATGCAGTTATGCAAAGGTCCAGCAGACACACAGAGAGCCCTGAGCATCCCCCCTCAGCAGCCGCATCACACACGTGCCCCTTTCACACCTGACAGAGAAACCTGCACAAGGAGATGTCAAACAGTAAGAGGTGCCCCAGGTCAGTACGTCAGTTGTCATCCACAATCCAGTCCTTTTGCAGGGAGGGAAGGACCCTCTTCCCACAGCTGGAGGCGGGAAGGGCTGGGACAGCACTGCAGGTATGAGGCTACTGATGTGCTGAACGTCAGAGCCATACGAACCTGCCCGCTGCCCTAAAGCAAATGCAAGGACAGAGCAAAGAAAATACAGCAGAATACCAAGGTGATGCTGGCCCATGGCAGCAGCTGGTGCAGCTCCCCTGCCCCTAATCTGGTCCCTCCACGTGGTTACTCACACTTGCTCCACATCCACTCGCAAATCACCGGAGCATTTTGTTCCAGTTCAAGATATTTTATTAACCAGGAGGGAAGCCCTAAAGGCAAACAGCAAATCTTTGTGTGACCAACCCTGCTCCTCACACGGGGATGCTGCTGAACACCCCCAGCAGCCCCCGACGACAGAGCTACTGTGTGACACCCACTGGCACCTTCCTGGTGATGAACTCCAGTGCCACCCTTTCTGCCAGCCCTGGGTGAGGGTGGCTGGAGAGCAGGGCTCTGTCACCATGGCTGCAGCAGGCATCACGGCTTTGCAGGAAACAGAAGGTTTTGGCTGCGAAGCAGAAAATGCTAATGGCAGCTAACAGGATTTGACAGCGTTTACTCAGCTTTCTGATGCTGTGAAAGACCAGAACTGCCTGGTGTGAGGTAAGGAGGAGGTGGCCTGAATGTAGGCACTGGTAATGGCTGTGGGTCTGTCCGTACTCACACGTGACCCTGATGGCTCCAATTCCTCCTCATCCTCAAATCCCTCTCTGCAAAGGAAGGCTGGGCTATTTGCAGGCTTAAGGGACTGTCCCGATGGGGTGAGGAGCCTTTGTGTCTCTCACAGTGACACAACCTTGTCCCATTCTGATGCTACCACCAAAAGCTGCAAAGGCAGCAGGACAACTGTGGCCATCCCCTGATGGCATTGCTCTTACCCAAGGACAATTTGGAAATGCTTCAGAATCCAGGAGAAATAAACTGCTCTTTTTCCTGCTGAATCCCCTGTAAATATAACTAAATATCAATCCCCTGTAAATATAACCCAGTGAACTATACACTGGGTATTTTGTATTTTACTACATTTTCTGTTTTGGTTTTTTGTTTTTTTCCTTCTTCTGCATTGGAGAAAACATCCAACTAAAATTCCTTCATGAGGAAAACAACTGCCTCTGGCAACCTGCATCTTAAAAGTGTTTGGTGATATCTCTTCTCTATGATTTGATATTCCTGCAAGAAAACATTCCTGCTGCTCTGCTTAGAGACTGCTGGTATTTACACACACTTACACAGCCAAACACCACCCAGCACCGCTTCCCCACGCCAAGCTTAGATGCTGGTATGAAACTGGGAACTATAGGTTTTGGTTAGAATTAGATGAAAAAAAAATATTTGGAAAAAGTGCTTCTTTTTTTAAAAAAAAAGAGGCAAAGAGGGGTAAAAAAAGCCAAAAAGAAAATTGAGGGGGGATTAGGATTATTAGGATTAGGATGTTTTAGGATTTCCAGGTACTAGCTTTTATTTGGTGGGACTGTGAAGTAAGACAGTGGTAAGGAGATGGCAGAAGGAAACACCATCACCTGGCTACCCCCACGTCACCTGTCTTAATGCTTCCGATGCAGGTACCATCAACAGCTCCCAAATCACAACCACTTTTTTTGCCAGGTTCATTGCTGAAAACCCTAAAATAGTGACGTGATGCCCCCATGGACACCCTCTGAAAGCCACCCACCTTCAGGCTGCATTTCTCTGACTGCTATTTGATGGGATGCTTCAGTATTTGCAAGTGGAATGGGGTGACTGTGAGCGGCGCTGACAGACAGCATCAGATACCTGGGGTGTGCTGGTAGTAATGGGATTTAAATCCTTATCACCCATCTGAGCACTGGACTTTGATCTGACCAGTGTTTATTGTTCCTTCTCTTTGGAAGAAGAGCAAACAAACAGCTCTTCCAGGGCCTGGCAGTGAAACCTGGCAGGGAGTTGCTAAGCAGAGGTTGAACACCAATGGGGAATGACCCCACCAAGCCTGGAGGCAACTCTGGAAAAGTGAGAAATATGGTGAAATGTGTCATTTTGACACAAAGAGAAGCTGCCGTGCTGCATCTTTGACTTCAGCAGCTCCTGGAGCCAAGTGCTGTACCCAGAGATGCACAGCAGTTCACTGCAGCCGGGGATGTCAAGCTGGGAGCAAGTGGAAGCAGAGGGAGGTGGAGCAGCCTGGTTTAGATTTACAATATAGAGAAGCAGATGAGGGGGAAAAAAGTGAGTTGAGCTTGTCACCCTCAGATCCAGCAGCTACAGCCTGTTGTCTGCAGTTTGGTGCTGGTGGCACCACCCCAGGCAGACATCAAGAAGGAAACGTGATGCAGCAAAGGCAGGAGCAAAGGAGGGACAGCCTGGCAGAGTGGTGGTGGTGATGTTCCCAGGGATGAAGGCTGATAGGGCCATAGAAAAGAGCTTCAAATCCAATTGGTGTTACACAGGAAAAGGTCCTCAGGCTCTGATATGTGTGGGATAGTGCAGTGAAGAAACCAGGATGGACTCGTCCAGAGCTGAAACCTCACTGGACATGAACACTGTGCTCACCTGCACCGTCTTTCCTCTCCCCATGGGTTAAATTATGATGTAGACCCACAGCAGTTTGGAAAGAGGGTTCAGGGATATGCAGGGACAGCATCGCTGTGGGGACATCACTGGAGGGGCATCTTCACCTCCACCTTCACCTCCTGGGGAGCAGCATGGGCCCTGCGGCAACTGCTGCCCCTCCTACTCAAGGCACCACCTCCACCAGATCAAGTCAATGCTATTTTCCTGCTTTCCTCCTTCTTTACTGGCTCCCAGAGACCCCCTGAGTCCTTCCATGGCTTTGCATCCCCGGTGGGCTGTCAGGAGGGGACCCAAGAAGGGGCCACAGTCTCAGCCCTCTGGCAGGAGTGGGGTGGGGGGGGGGCACACAGGGATGTGGTTTGAAGCACAGGAAGAGGAGGAAGAGCTTGACTCCTGCCTGCCAGATTGGGCAGCCCCCTGCCCCACGCTGTGCCCATGTCCCCCCTCCAGCAGTGGCACCACTGCACCCGTCCCCTCCCTGGCTGCTCTCTGCCACCTCACTCCAAGTCCTGCACTTCTTCCCCTGGCTGCTTCTCATCTTTGCTGCTCCTCCTCCTCTTTAGCCTGCCTCTGCCCCATCCCTGCTGCTTCCCTCGGTGCAGCACTGACAGCCAGATCTGCAGGCAGGCAGCTGCAGCAGCAAGTGCAGCCCGGGGGGCTCCAGCACCGATTCTGGCCCTGCTGTTCCACCTACACTTGATCTACCCTGAAAAGCTGCCGTGGAGGCGGCTGCTCCCTCCCCTCTACCAGGCTGCCCAGCACTGCAGGAGCTGCATCCTCCTCCGGCTGCATCCTCCGGCTCTGCCTTCGCCAGCAGCTCCCCCAGGAGCTGACCCACTTCTGGCTGCGGCAGGGCAGGGAGTGCCCAGTCCTGCTGCTGGCTCCTGCCACTCACCCGGCTTTGATGTTTCATGGAAGTAAATAATGAAATGTTCCTGTGCCTGGCTGCTGGAAATAATCTGAGAGGCAGCACAGGAAAAATTTGTTGTCTGAGACTATCAACAGCTCAGTGAAGAAACATCACCTGCCTCCCATCCACCCGGTCCTGCAGAGGCATCTCACCCTGCAGGCATTTGCTCTCCTCAACCCCTGGCTGACACCACCAGTAACTTACTTCACCAGTGTCAGTGTTCTGGCAGTGATGATACACACATGGAGCACCAGTGTTCTTCTGAGTAATGCTCCAGATGGAAGAGACACAACAGTTAGATGAGTTGAACTGAGTCAAGGGGGAACAAGGAGACAAGAGAGATGAGGAACTACTGGGAAGAGTCCAGCAGAAGCTACAAAGATGATGTGGAGGGGCCTGGAGCATCTCTGTGCTGGGGAAAGGCTGAGAGCCCTGGGGCTGTTCAGCTGGAGAAGAGCAGCCTGAGAGGGGAG
>JANHGN010001193.1:20763-31783 GCA_024605025.1 Megaceryle maxima | reverse complement strand
GGACCCTGCGCTGCTGGGCCCCCTGCTCTGGGTGACCCTGCTGGCTGGAGCAGGGGGGTGGCACCAGAGCATCTCCACATGTCCCTTCCAATTCCCACCCTGCTGTGGTTCCATGAACAGGGGTTGTGTTGTCTACAGGCACCAGCACACATTTAAGCAGCCCTGATGGAGCACACGAGTGCACCATTGAAGGAAATGCTGTACTCACCCTCTCCAGGTCCTGCCTGAGGTGCATGAAGAGCTTCAAGCGTCGGTAGAGAACGTCCTGTTCTTGCTGGGCCAAGTTGTCCACTTCATCTGTTTTTGGTGTCAGCAGTGGTTTGTTGGAATTTGCTTTCCTCTTCAGCTTCCAATACTGGTAGACAAAATCCACCAGAGATTCACTTAAGTCAAGGTTCTCTGCCACCTCCGAAGGCTTCACGAGTTCATAGAAGTCCTCCTCCAGCTGCTGGAGCTTCTGCTTTCGCAGTGTCACCTTCTCCAAGTCCAGCTGGGCTTGGTCGGGCTCTGTCCGTGCCTCCTCGGGCAACTTGGTGGCACCGGTGCTGTGCTCAAGACAGAAGGACTTGAACTTCACTTCGTCGTTGTCCGCTAGAATAGTCCGCATGTCGAGGTTGTGGTCGAAGGCGCAGGTGACGTGGAACGCGGTGACACAGGCGGGCATGGAGCACTGCAGGGAGAAGGACAGGGCTTACGGCCAGCACCATCAGGGTGGAGGGACACTTACCAACACAATGGGACCACAAGTGCTTATGACAAACCCAGTGACACCCAACTGAATGACACCACCTACCATGAAGACATGAATGCTCCATAAGGTACTTCTTATGGAGAACACCTCTGCTGCCCAAGTCTTATACATCCATAAGCTGGACACCACAAACCCAAGCAGAAGAAACCCAGGGTTCACGAGATATCAGCAAGCACCCTCCCACCTTACCTGCTTTAATCCTTCTCTGTGAGGGGCCTGGTTTATCTTTCACCTACCATAAAAGGAGCTTCCAGTGGTACTTCCAACAAGACATGTCAACAGCCAACAAGACAACAGGATGCTCAAAGACTGTCTATGGATTTCTCCTGATGGAGAAATTTAACAATTTCCCTTCTTAACCTCATACTTGAATTGCTTTGGACTCCCCAGACAACAAACCTAAGCCTGGTTTTCTACAGAGGAACCCTCCCAGCCAGCGCTGTGCTCGTGCCCACATCAGCACCATCTCTCCCTCTACTCATTAACTGGTTTTTAATGGCTCAGAATATTAGGTAATTATTCCAACCATAACCCATAAGACATCGGTCTGCTCCAGCTGCTAATGACCAGTTAAACTGCAATAATGAGACATTTGAAGTGGGCTATTACTGTAGGCACCATATTTCAGCATTTATAGAGGAGTTGTTCTTGAGGGGGGTGAAGATGCCATTGTGGCCTGAAGGACCAGGCAGAGGCATGTGAAATTTCCCGGTTGTTTGATGACAAATCATCAAACCATTAGGGATGCTGTAGAGTTTTACTGGGGCTTTGCTGCACTTTAATTCTTGACAAGGCAAAATAAAATTAAATACTGTGGCAATAGTTGAGGAGCAGAAGTTTTATGGCTTTTCATCTTCATCCCATCAACTCTGAATTCCTGCTCAGTCACCCAGCGTGTGAACTTTTGACATTGCTGCTTTTTGATAATTTCCCTTTGACTTTGTTTATGAATCTGCTGGTGCTTATGAAAGCGAGGGACTCGCACGGCTGCCAGGGCCAAGAAAAGCGTAGACAAGCCATGTCCAACTCCTGCCCTTCCAGGGCTCTCCAGGCCCTGCTCCAAAGCCTCCAAAACCAGCAGCAAGAGCTGGACACAGCCCTGCCATGGCCAAGCCCAGACCTGCACCAGCACAGCTCTGGGAAGCGACACTGGGCACCGACTCCTGCAGGCACCAGAGGCAAGCAGATTAATAACCCCCCCCCAACATTCTATTTAAATATGGGCATTTGGTCCCAATTTCAGCCTGCAATTGCTCATGAAAATAGCTGATGGCTTGCAAAAATCCCCTCCTTGTGCTGTGCTGCTGGTGGGTGCTTGCACGGAGCCTGGCATCGTGTGGGACCCAGTGCTCCCCAGTGCACCCAGTGCTGAGGTGAAGGACCAGCTCCATTCTCCAGTGTTTATTTTTGGTAACAAAAGGAGGGACAGAGGCAGCCCAGCCTGACTTGCAGCATCCAGATTTATTTGGAGTATCACACACTGGCTTTTAGAGCTCCTACAGCCCCAGAGTGAGTGCTGGTACAAGGAGCTGCGGTGTCACTTGATGGAGTCACCCTTCCTCACTGTAACAGCTCCTGGGCTTTGGAGGCCTTTGCCAGCTGGAAAGCTTTCTTCTCTGGTAGCCAAGATGGTAATGGTGCTGCATGGAACTCTTGCTGTACTGCTGATATACTCCTGATGTACTCCTGATGCATTCCTCATCTATTCCAGACGTAGTCCCAACATACTCTTGCTATACTCCTGACGTACACCTGCTATACTCCTGACCTACACCTGCTATACTCTTGACGTACACCTGCTATACTCCATCCTGGCTGTTTTGGTGTTAACAGCTGGGGGTCCTTCAAACTACAGCATCCTTCTGTGCATATAAATATCTACAGCAGATAAAGCGGGCACCGAGAACTCGGCGCCGCTGGTGAGCGACGTGAGCCAAGGAAAGCCACGTAGCGATGTCCCCTCCTTCCAATTTCTGCCCCCAGTGCCCATAATGGTGTTAGCAACACGGCTGTGACTTCTGCCAGGACTCTGTCCTGCTGACAGGAACGACCTAACGCTCCACCTTAGGAATAAAGCAAATGGAGTGACACCCGTCATGGATCTCTCCTCCGACAGATGGCAAGCGGCGCTTGGCACAAACCATGCCCAAAATGCAAATGGAAAATAATTAGGCAGCTTGGCTGACAGGGTAACAAAGATACCCGGTGGCCACAGCTACCCAAGGACCTTGTATAAAATGACAATCAAAACATAGTGATCTATCCCAGAATGGCACTGGAATGAAGCTGCTCTTCCCAGGATGGAGGGATCTGCAACGCAGAACAAACCAGCCCCCAAGTCTGCTTCGTTATCGATCCTGCTTCGTTATCTTACAGCACCTCTGCTGTGAGGATTTCAGCATGCTTTGCTTCTCCAGGCAAAGCCAACCCCGAATGCCAAGAGAGAGGGTGAAAACTGCACCTAGAGATTAACGTGGGCTGTTAATTAGTCCGCAAACCACTCTTACTGGGAAGAAACAGAGGGATGATTTTATTTGCCGAGGGAATTCTAGCAGAAGTTTACCAGCTTCCAGTGGTGAAGCCCGAGGCTGGAGGGGAAGGAAGAGGCTCCTCCAACAGACCTGCAAGGGGAACTCAGGAAGGAAAAATTCATTACCGGTGCTGAACTCCGGCCAAGCCATCAGCCACAACAATCCTGCATCCTCACAAAAACTACCATGGGATTTTGAGCGACCACAGATGGTCTGGATCCTGGGAGAGCTTCTCAGCTGAAACTGGCAACTTCATCATTGCAGACATCCTCAGGGGATGGGTTCTCTGGGAACTGCCACACCAGTTATCCCAGTGGATGGGGAGCAGTGACACAAGCAGCTGAAGCAGCAGGCAGAGGAGTGGCAGTGAAGGAGTGTGTGGTAGAGGACACTTCTGAGGGCTTTTTCTCCAAAAAAACAACAACAAAAAGAAAGTTGGAAGCTGATGACAGCAAAAGATCATGCCCTTCGGAGAAGCCTGACAGCAGTTAATGGAGATCTGGTGTTTTGTGATGCGTTGAAAAGCCTTGGTGAGCTCTTCTTCTCTGAGAAGCAAAGAGAGAGCTGGTGGGGAAGGAGCTGGGTCCCAAGCAAGCGCAGCCAGGACCTGAGTTGTGCCAGACCCTGGCTCCTGGCACTCTTTTCCATCTCAGCAATGCTGGATACTGAGCTATCTTTGGCATCTCCTGATGTCTGACCACAAGAACCACCATGAAGTCATGACTTCCCCTTACCAGGAGCGGAGGAAAGGGCTGCATCCCTGTCCCAGATCTGGAGCTCTAGCTCAACTATGGCCATGCAGCATTACACTGGGACCACAGCTCTGCACCAGAGAGCAAGGGAATTAACTATGTGCAAGCAGCATGGTCAAAGGCTTGGAAAGCAGCAGGGAGCCCTTCCTCAGGTTTCCTTGGGTCTGTTTCCCTTTTGAAGGTCAAGTTCAGATGGGGAAAATACCTCAAGGCAGACAGATGCAAAAACATCTCATGTTTTGCTCTGCCAATGTGGTGGAGGTGGGTGTTTTCTTAAGCTGTGGTGCTGCCTCCCAGCATCCCCCTGCCCCTCTGGGATGCATCTTCTGCTCCTCCAGCTTGCTGTCTGGATTTTGCCTCTCTTTTCAGCAAATCCCAGCTCCAACCAGCTACCTGGAAAACCCCCTCCTGGAAGCAAGACCCCTTCCTTCCCCAGACCTGCCCCACCAGGAGCACCCGATCCCCACTGCCAAGGAGAAAAGCTCAGCATTCTAACAAATCCCAACCTCCTCCTTTCAGAGCTGGGTCACAAACCCGAAATGCTGACAAAGGTAGTTAAATGACACCTGTATAAACAGGCACTCATCAAAACTATGCTCCATAAACATAAGCTTTCAAAGCACAACTCTGTGCCTCTGCTGAGTACGGAGGGTGTTTATTTATCTGTGGGTAGAACTTGTTGATTTACCCCACAAATCCTTAAATAAAGGCACTGCCTGAATTTTTTTTTCCCTTCTCCCCCTTTTCCTTGAAGCAAAACCATCCTGAGCGTGCTCAGGTGGCCTCAGCAAACACCCCAGTGGACAATCTCCTGAAGACTTATAAGCTGTGAGCTGCCAGCACATGAGACAATAAAGCTCCTGTTCCATCTCAGGTGACCTTTAATGCAAAGCCACGTGGTCCCCGGGATCTCACAGCTCCCATGCCATGCCAACACTAAGAGGATGAAGCCTCAGAGAAGCTGAATTCTTTTTGAGGCTGCCAAGCCTGTTTGCCTCCTTCCCTGCCCTTCCGTTCTTTGAAAGCAGTTGCTGTTATGACACAGTATCTCCATCTGGCAGGGTGAATAAGCAGATCCACCCAGAGCCATCAACAACAAAAAAAAAGAAGTGAGTCAACGCTAGAGATTTAAAGAAGTATTGTGAGATTTCATTTTGAGCGAAGGGCATTGATTTTAAACAGCTTCCTTTAAAGTGTTAAACCCAAGGCAGTTGCACAAAGACAGCAGAACCCACAGACCTCCTATTCCTATCACCCTTCTGCAACCAGTCAGCTATTCTGGTCCCCAGTAGTCACTGCTGCGTACACCCACCTCCCAGGTGTAGCTCCCGTTGCCGTACAGGAGCTGACCAGCTGAGACTGGTAGACATTCCAAACTTTCTCCCAGTATTTCAGAGTTATTCCATCCCTCCCCGCATGCCAAGACTGATTCCTGGTCTGCCAACAAAAGCAACTGGCCCCCTCGAGCTGCAGATCGCACAGCCAGTCCCCAGGGATCGCTGGCACCTTCCACTGCCTGAGTAAGGGGAAGCAGGAGGAACATCTGGATGCAGGAAGGCTCCACAAATGTTCTCAGACCAAATGCACTGCATTTTGGGTGGAAGCTTCTGCTCTTTGCTCTCCCAGGGAAGGGAGATCATAGCCTGGGAAGCTCTGTCCCACTGTTGTCCTAGGGAAGCCCAGAGCATCCTGCTTTCAGTCTGAAAAGGGAACACCTTGTGCCCTCCTCAGCCCGCTGCTGTTGTAGGGACAGCAGGCAAGCAGATGTCTGCAGAAGTTCCTCAGATGTGGAGAAAAGGTGGGAATGTAATATATGGTAAATACTCTATTATCCAAGCCAGCAGGCTAGTGAGCACTACCTAGTCCCTGGGTTTCCTGACATCCCCCCAGCTGGAAGGCTTCCCAGCCAACCCTCACTGGTTTGTGAAATACTTGGGCTATGTATCTCATGAGTATCTGACTTTTCTGTCAGCTACACCGAACCTTTCTGCTGGAGGTTCCCCGATTTCAAACCAAGGTCATCTGCAGTCCCAGTAATTAGTGTTACTACAGCAACACCACTGTGGTATGCAAAGTAAGTGAATCTAGATTCTGAGCACTCAATACATTAAATGATTGCAAACAACGTCTGATGACGTCTGATGGGTGCTCGTGCTCCCTGTTCTTAGGTTTACTCAGAGCAGGAGTAAGTCTTGGCCAGATCGTGTCCACCGGTGTGCTCAGAATCTCCAGTGCCTATTACAGGCACAACCCCAGAGATCAGAGTTTCTTCGGGGCCCAGTTGTGTACCTGAATACAAGTTCCAGTGCACTCCTTGCAGAGGCTGCAGGACAAAGCCCATCTGCTTGCTGGGATATGTGAGATCTTCGTAATGGGTTCCATTTTTTCAGGACATCCAATGCTAACCTGGCCACAAAAAAGAAGATAAGTTGTGAATACCATCCCAAGCCTCCTACAGGGGGAGGTCTGGGGTGGTTTGAATGAGAGATGGATTTTTTTATTTGTTATTTTTCAGGGCCACTTATAGTTGGGGAAAAAAAATCCCCCAAAACCAAACAAATTTGGATGAAACAGAAGGAAAATGTTATGTCAGTGTTTCCTCTGAACTAATTCTTCAGCTGGATGTTGCTGTGTATCTCAGATGGGCACAGGAATTAGCTTTAACTTGCCCCAAGGACTTGTGAATGCCCTCTACCTACCTCTGCACCCCTGCACCCCACCTCTGTGACCGCCCTTAATGGGGTGTCCCTTGGCTGCTAATTAAACACACAGGCCAGTGACCGACCGGCACCACGGCTCTGACCTCGGCACGGCCGGACAAACCGAGCTGGCCTTTTTATTTAGAACATTAATGAACGCCCTGAGACTTGAAACCAGGGTCCGTACCCACCCACCACATCCAGAGGAGGTTGAAAAACATCTTACTTCAGGTATCCATAAGGCACAGCTAACGTGGACCCATTTCGTCCCGCTCCGGGTGGGTTTCAGCGCTCCCCCTCTCTTGGGGCACAGCAGACACTTTGGCTGAACGCCGAGGGCACAGGTCCGGCACAGCCAGCTCCCGATGGGGACCTTCAGGATGCCATAGCATGCCTGTGTAGACATGAGGGAGAAGGATTAGTCCCAGCAGCCCAGGAAGAGCAGCCTCCCAGATCTTCTCCTTCACTCCCATCTTTTTTCACTACCGCTGGCTTTTTGCCACCGCATCTGGGCATCCTAACACAGAGGAGATGTAAAGCAGCTCCGCAGCCATGGGCAGCGAGGTGAAGGTCTTCCTTCCTTGCTACCCTCCCTATTTCCACATAGCTACTCATGCCGTATCAGTATGGCCTGAGTTTTAATTAAAAAGGTATTTTTCTGAGTGATCTGCTCTTGCTGAGTGATCTGCTCGAGTTCTGTCCTGCTCTGGCAGGGGGGTTGGACTCAATGATCTTCAGAGGTCCCTTCCAACTCCTACCATGCTGTGATTCTATGATAAAAACATACTGTGTGTCAGGACAAGCCTCTGCCTGGCTCCAGGCTGGGGGTGGGCAACCAGGCTGCTCCGCCAGAGCCCAAACCACCAGCAGCTCTGCAGTGTGGACATCTGCCCATTCATCTCCTGCCCGTTCCTGAACAGCCACCAGACCCACGATGACTCAGAGAAATAATACCATGTGGAAAAAAACCCTGAGGTAGCTGAGGGCTGAGAAGCCACAAGCCCAAGATTGAGAAAGACGGTCACACTGGTTACACACCCAGCACAGCCTAAAGGGGAAGTGAAAATAACTATGGAAAGGTGAAAAGGGGAAACCCATAGTCATGAACATATATCAGGATGGAGGAACCATAAAAGGGGATAAATCTCAAGGAGGCAAGAACAAGTCTACGGCCAAGAGAGTGAGAACTAAAGGACCTGGGTGACCCATGGAGCTCCCCAACCTGCTGCGATAGAGCAGGACGCAGAGAAGCCAGTCCTTCATAAGGGTCTTTCTCTTCTGTACTTAGGGAAGAGCCAAATGATAAGCTGTTATCACATAATGGTGATAATAAAATACCTCCCTCTTTGGCCATAACTTATGACTGTATTAAACAGCTACTACTAAAACCAGGCAGTTTTTAACCACCAGGTCCTAATAACTCACACTTAAAGGGTTTTCAGAGAGTGACAAACAATGGCCTTGCACACTAACATGGGGCTGTGTCACTATTTTAAGCAAGGTGATGTCATTCATTCTCAATCTGGCTGCTCCCAATGTCCCTCCAGTTGGCAAATGGGCAGCACCACTAAGGACCCTCAGCGTTGGTGGCTCTAAATTGAGCCCAGGCATTTGCCAACCCCCTTTCTTGAAGTTTACCCCAAAAAGAACCAGCTTTTCATCCTGTTGCAGCAGGTCATGGCCACCATGAGTGACAGGGGAAGAGGGGCCACGTGGAGACACGTGAGTGTGGGACGAGCGTAACCTCGGTCTTTACTGGCCAAGAACAGACTTTGTAACACAGCTTTAGGTCGCCCCAAAGCACAAATTGACTCCGATAGTGATTTCCAAGAGGAAAATGCCACTTGGTGAACAGATTATTTGGATAATAGGGAATTAAGGGAGGTAATATTGCTGGGAGTCTACATAGTTCAGAGAGACTGAACTGTGTGTTTCACAGTGCCTCCAAACCTGACAGATACACCAGTTCTGTAACAGTTTTATAAAACATGTGATTTAGAAGCAGGTAAATATCAGCCTGGTATGTACTACAGGAGAATAAACTGGCAGACTGAGCTCAAAATCCATGGGAAACCAGGAATTATAACCAGTGTGCATTTCTAGCAGAGTCTTGGCTCTCGGTTATATATTCCTAGAGGTTTTAGGGCAGCTGAAGGTACAATTTTGCTCCTAGAAGGAAATACTACGGGGCTTCTGACCTGGACAAGAAGCAGCTCTGGAAACAAGGTGGGTTATCAGCTAAACACACTCTCCCAGTCCAGCACCAGGCAGAAGATGCTCTGGGAACACAGAGGCAAAGCACTGCTGAGTAGAAGCAGAGCAGCTATTTTTATCACTGTGCCTGTCATGGGCTCAACATCACTGAGAAGGGGACACTGAAAAAACAGGGAGGATGCTGAGGTTGGTGTGGTCACTGTAACAGAGGGAGGACTTGGAACTGGGTAACAACAAGACCACGGTGAGGTGGCTGGAAGCTGGAGATGGAGCGTTCCTGTGCTGAACAGAAGTGCAATGTTGCAACCATGAGAATGATGAGCCCTAATGATGAGCCACGAGGATTTAGCAGCAGGGTGGGGAAGATATCCCCTTGCTGAAAATTTTGAAATGAAGATTGCACGTGTGTTCTAAATGCTACACTTCATAGGAATTAATTAACAGTGAGACTTATGGCTTGTGTTACACAGATGAGGTGATTACAAGGATCCTTTCTGGCACCGTAACTCACCAATGTGTGTGTGAGCACAACCCTGACTCTGTCCCATCCTGGATGCAGGAGGACGAGGGAGGGCTCTGGCCGTGTCCCTTGGGACCCCAGTTCGGAACCACGCTGCCCATGGCATCAGCCCCAGTGGGTTTGGATGTGGGGCTGGCAATGGCATGGGGCAGGTCAGACAAAAAATATGATGGCACGTAACACCCCCGCGTTGTGGTGTTGTGGCTTGGGGACTAAATCGTGGCAGAGATTAAACCCCAGGCAGCTTATGGGCTGGACTCTGCTCCCTGAAAACAACAGGAAATCTCCCTTTTCTTTCAACTGCCTTGAGATCCAGCCCGCTGTGTCCCCTTCTGCAGCACTGCTCTGCTCCCAGCACCCCACAGGGTGCCATGGCCCATGGTGGGCACAACAGGGGTCTTTATGTCCTTGGACATCCTCCTGAGCCCCTAACCCTAGTACATGTCAGCTCACGGCCTGACACTGTCACTTGGGCTTGTTAAAAAAAAGCAAACCACAAAAAAGCCAACCCCCAACCCCGAGTCATCCTGGTATTTTGTGGAATCTGATTCACTGATGGAAACCATTCAAAACACCCACCTCCTGCAACTATAGATATCTCCAACGCTCTCCCACCTCCAGGAAGCACTGATGGAAAAGCTGCCCAAAAGATGAGCAAATGGCTCTCTTCAGAGGAAAGAAAAAACAACCAAACCCTTCACACAGAGGGTGAAGCCCAGGAGTTGCCACCACCATCCCAGCTCCAAACAGCATTTCCCCTCAAAGCTTGACCAGCAAAACCTCCCTAGACCCACATGGGACCCAAGAGATCCTCACATGGTTGCTTTCTCCTTGTCAAGGTTTCCCCAAGAGCAGGAGCCCAGACCCCCCCCTCAGAAAGGACTTGAAACATTTGCATTCAATTCTAAAAATAAAACTATTTTCCTCCAGGCAACAAAATAAAATGAAATCCTGCGCTCGCACAGTAGAGAAGCTGGGATAGAAACCCTGTGATGGGAGACAGTGCTGGTGGAGCTGGAAGGTCCTACCACCCCTAGGATATCTCTGTGGAGGACACTGGAGGTCTGTGCAAGCCCAGTGAGCACAGGATGAGTGCAGGGCTGCAGACCCACATCCCACCAAGTCCTGCACATGATGCTGGTCACTGCTGGGTGCTAAAGGGACCACTGCAGTTTAATAAAGCAGGATGGGGTAAGGAAAGAGGAATAAGCATAGTAATGAAAAAGGAGGCATAAAATAAAGTATCACAGAGGCCAGAGAATAAGGAGGAGGGAGCAAAGGATGCTCACGGGAAGCAGTTTTCAACCTCTGGTTGTGTAGGGTGACCTTGCTGCAGCCTTTCAGTACCTCAAGGGGCCTGTCAGAAAGATGGGGACAGAATCTGGAGCAGGGCTTGTCAGAACAGGAGAAGGGGTGATGGGTTTTAACTAAAGGAGGGAGATTCAGACTGGAGAGAATGGAGAAATTTTTTACCCCGAGAGTGGTGAGAGCCTGGCCCAGGCTGCCCAGAGAGGTGGTGGCTGCCCCATCCCTGGCACCATCCCAGGGGAGGT
>JANHGN010001193.1:0-11650 GCA_024605025.1 Megaceryle maxima | reverse complement strand
ATGCCAGGGCACCACTGACAAGAGCCTGGCCCAGCCTGCTTGCCCCCCTCCCTGCAGAGTTTTGTAACCATTCATCAGCTCCCCTCTCAGGCTTCTCTTTTCCAGCTGAACAGCCCCAGGGCTCTCAGCCTTTCCTCACAAGAGAGATGTTCCAGCCCCTTCAGCATCCTCATAGCTCCTGGTTAGACTCTCTCTAGTATTTCCCTGACCCTCTTGAACTCCCCGAGCCCAGAACTTATGAGTACCCAAAGCCCATCACTTCCACAGGCAGCAAAGCGCATCCTCCTCCAAGGAGCCCGCTGCCTGAGCAGCCCCACTGCTCCACAGCCTCTGTGGTCCAGCCCCTGGGCAGGACCAGGCACAGCCCGTGCGGGTGACACACCCGTCATCCTTCGGCCAGGAGCTCGACCACCAGTCCCACTCCCTACCTGCCAGACCCCTTGCTCCCTGCAGTGCTGGGGGTGGGGTATGAATCAATGCCATATGTTTCCCCTTCCAAGTCACTGGAAAAATGCACCAGGCTTTGCAATGGTAGAGAAGTGGGGAGAGCTGGGGGAGGGGGTGAGAGAGCTGAATCCTTCGGGCTGAAGCCGTATCTGCAGTGGATTTCAGATGCCAAACAGGGGGTTTCAAAGCTGCTCTCTCCCCAGCATATTTAAGGCTCAGCCAGTAATCACTGCACTCTTTCAGCAGCACAGACGGGTTGGAGAACCAGCTGATGGACAGTAAGGCTCTTTGCATTACTACTGTTGAAACCCCTTGGGTTTGTTACCACCATCTATCATTGGCTATGTCAGGAGGGCTCAGGGGTTTCATCAGAGACTATGGTCCCATCCAGTCTGGTGCTGGGACAAACACCACCTAAGGTCCATCCTTGACAAACCCGACAGGCTTAAAAATGACAAGGAGCTGGAAGAAAACTGCAGCTTGCTTAAAATTGCAGAAGTTCATCAGCAAAGCATCACCTGGGTCCCACCATGGGCTTCAGGGTGTGCTCAGCGAGACACTGCGATGTCCACCCACCCAAAATGCCTGCAAGAAGTGGGGGTCCCAGGGATGCTCAAGCTCCCCTCCTAAATCCAAAATGCAAGGCAGCGCTGCTGGCAAAGCCACCTCTCTCCCCCAGCAGCCCCAGCCCAAAGGGGATGTGCCACCAGCAGGCACAAGGGACAGCCAACTTCCCTGGCCCAGTAGCACTGGTCTCATCTCAACCTTCCAGTTACCCGTCAGCGTGGGAGCTCCACATCTGAAAGCCATTTAAGACGCTGCAGTTGTAACCTAATACTTTGAAGAAATAACGAAGCGAGCCAAATTTAACCCAACTGAGCTGGAGAAGCCAAACCTCTGCCCGCTGCCTTTCTAGAGACTCATGAAATATGTACAAAGGGGTAGGTGGAAATGTAGACAACCCTTCTCTGGAGCCCAGAGACAACTCTGACAGCCATGGAGATAGCGAGGGAAATGCAGCAGGAGGTAGACTGAAAGCACAGTGGACTCAGAAGAATGTCCAGTGTGGTACATGCTGGTTTCCTGATGCAGGAACAGCAGCACTGCAGGGTTAGGAAGGTGGATCCTCTACAAGGTACCTGAGCAGGACTGAGCCACTCAGCTTTGCCCAGGAGCACCCTTTGCTCCAGCCAAGGACTTCACTGTATCTCAAAACCTGGGTGTGCTAATGGCAGAGCTGAGGCTGCTCATACAGGACCAGTTAATGAGGGCAAAGCTGACTGATTTCTGAGGGATGCTATGGGCTCCACAACATTGAGCTTGTGGGAAATCACAGAACTGTCATGATTGGAGAAGAACTTTAAGATCATTGCATCCAACTGCCAACAACAACAACAAAAACTACAAAAGAAAACACAAAACAAGGAAAGAAACAAACAAAAAGCAAAAGCAAATCCAAAACCTAAACAAAACCCCAAAACCAACAAGGAAGCTAAAAACCAAAACAAAACAAGAAAGAAAGAAACAAAAAAAACCCAACCAAACCAAACCAAAGCCACCGAAAACCAACCAACCAAAAACCCAACTAGCCAATATCTAGGATACATACAATAGGTAATGAATCTACAGCTTTCTCAAGGTCCTAGAGAACCTGGTAACAAAATCTGTTTGTAAACCATAAGTACATCAGAACAGAGAGGGATCTTCTGCAACCAAGATCTGCCAGAGTGGTGGCCGACTTCTGAGCTCCTTCACACTCCCTGCAAGTTTACTGAACTAAATCTTCCTGCAGCTCTTAGCCAGCATCAGCACAACCTGTCTGCTCAGTAGTGCATGATCCCATCCACTCAAGCACTTGCTAACATACACTATCCCACCCTGAAAGACCTTTGCAACAGCGAGTAATGCTTCGTGTAGACACACTGCAGCTTTCACCAGCCTCACAAGGTGAAGGTTTTATTGTGGTGTTATTCTTACCTGTGTTGCAGCAGCCACATCACAGCAACCCTTACCTAACAAGGACTGGAAAATCCCTCCACAGTCTGGCAGGACTACACGCCCATGTGTCTGTGCCAACAAATCTGCCCAGCAGACCATGATGAGCACCAGTGCCAATGGTCAAATTCCAAGTCCAGGTACCTGCACTCAACTGAAATGCACTAATGTGTTTTAGGAATGTGCTGTGATGTAACACCAGGGATGCAGGCAACGTTATGCTGTGATCTTTAGAGAAATTGGGCAAGGAGGGACAACCCAGGACCAGCATTGCTCAGAATGATACATTTTCATTTGGAAATCCTTTTTTTCTTCATCTGCTCAATTGGCTACAGTTGGAGAAATCTGTCTGGTCAAAGGAAGAGGAGTCAGGTTCAACACGCCCACCCTGACCAACACCTCCTCCTGCAGGGATCAGTGTGGGACATGATGATGGTCATGCAATCAGAGCACGGTCATGAGTGATCTGATCTGTTAGTTCTTCTGGAAACCATCCCCCTGCTCCACAGGGCACACTGCACTGCTCCTACCATCATCTGTCTTGCCCCGTTCTTCTTGCACCACGTCCCAAAACCCCTATGTGAGTGAGAAGCATCGAGATACACTCAAGATCCTGCGCTGTGACAACCCACACCATCTCCTTTGGAGAGTCTTAACAAAGATTTCCTCTTCAAGACTTCTTGTTCCACATGATTACTTAAAAAGCCTGAATGCCCACTCTGGGATGCCCAGGCAAGAAGATAAACAACAGCCACACTCACCCATCTCCTTGAGCTCCATATTAACAAGTTCCAACCAGCAAGCATCGAGCTCATCCAGGTCATAACGGCTCACTCCTTGCAAGTAAGTCCTTGTAGCTTCTGAAATCTCAGAGCCAGGCAGGCTACTCGGTGAAACCTGTGAAGGCGAGTTCTCCAGCTGGGGTATGATCCTGGAAGAAAAGAAGAGCTTGAGAAAGAGCTACAGCTCACAGAAGTCTCGCATCCCACCGTGGCATGTCTCTGGCTCCTGCTGGGCTGGCTTCCTACATGGCACCATGGCCACCCAGCTCAGGCTGCGACTAGGAGGGAAAGGGGCAGTCCGGGAATCAGGAATTTGGTGTTTGGCCTGTGCCTCCATCTGCCTCAGTGTGTTCTTCCCTGCAGATTGATCCCATAACATCAATCCCTTCAGAACTAAAACCAGTAGCAGTGCTGCACACAGGCTGTACCACCACATCTCATTCCTGAACACCCACCGATGCTTTTCGGTACAAACCAGCCCGCACCCCGCACGGCTCCACGCTGCAGAACACAGAATCAAAGAACCATTTAAGTTGGAAAGGACCTCTAAGATCATCGAGTCCAACCATTAAGCGGCCCCGGGGAAGCCCCGCGCAGGCGGCTCTGCTCTGTGGGAACACTCCTGCTCTTCAGCAGTTCTCCAATTCCCCCTCACACCATGAGAAATTAAGCCATTTTTCCACTTTGTGTGGCTCCTTTCTTCCTCCCCTCCTTGCATTACCACCAGCCTGGTGGCAGCAGCCTCCTAAGTGTTTGGATTTCTGAGTCAAATAACTCAACCTACAGCTACAGCTGCCAGTGTCAACCTCATGTTGCTCCTCCTGACGTCAGAGGATTGTTTCTCCCCATGGGGGCTCATGGAGAGGCTCGCACAGGAATATCCTATCAGGGCAGAAATAGCCTCTTTGAGACAAATACACCGTCCTGTGTGCAAGGCTGGGAAATCTTGTGGAAAGGACAGGACTGGGGTTGTTACAAATAGTGATGCTCTTGTCCGGAGCCGGTGGTCCTGACAGAGAGAGGGCACCATGGCACCAACTCATCCCTGCTCCCTGGCTGCAGAGAGAAACCCCCCAGCCCCTGGAAGGCAAGATGCACCCAAGACACGGGATAGGGACAGGGCTTCTGTTCCTCACGCTGCTGTGTCGGGCACACTGCCAACCCAGCTCCTTCTACCCTGAGGGCAGAAGGGCAGCAGGCATGGGTTTGGCATCACTGTGCCCTCTGCACCCTGTGAAGATGAGATTCTCTGCCCAGTGGATGAATTTTAAGTGTGACACTCTGTCCCAGTTACATTTGGAGACATGAGCCCAGCCATCGGCTTCTCCCTGCCATGCCCTGCCCCAAGTGCTCAGCAGGAGCAGAGGTGCCAGAGAGTCTCCCCAGAGGTCTCTGAGGACTGGAGGGAGCCCCAACTCTGCCAGGGCTTCCCCTCTCACCCAGCCCTGGACTTGGCTGCAGGAAAGATGAGCTCTAGGTTGGCACTCTCTCCCCAGCAGTGCAGGCCACCTTGGCCAGGCTCTCCTCTTCCAGCCTCATTGCACCAGTCAGCTGGTGGGCTCACACTGAGAGCTGGTCCCAGCAAGGAACAACATTTCTCTACCCAGAGCAATAGTTTTCCCATTCATCTACAGAAATTTATCCTTTACATAAGAGAAGTGAGGTCCAGTGGATACGATGGTCGAAATACTGACAGCAACAGTGACTCCTCCAGCCATTAACTCCTCAGAAGCGATTACTGCTGATGTACTGGGGCACAACAGAGATCAGGACCTGGCCCTGCACTGAAGTCCAACCCATTCTGTGCAAGGTATCCACTCCCCAGGGCATCAGTTGCAAGGCAGAGCAACTCCTGATTTAGAACACCCTCCATCCAAGCCCCTGTGACCGAGTCCCACATTGCATTCAATGTCCCTTCAGTGTGCACAGGCTTTAGAGCCACACCTCCAATCCTGGGTTCAGTTTTGGGCCCCTCACTCCCAGAAGGAAGTGCTGGAGAGTGGCCAGAGAGGGCAATGGAGCTGGGAAAGGGTGTGGAGCATAAAGGTGGTGAGGGACCTGGGCTTGTTCATCCTGAAGAAAAGAAGGCTCAGGGGAGACCTTCTGGCTCTTGACAGTTCCCTGACAGGAGGCTGGAGCCAGGTGGGGTCGGGCTCTGCTCCCAAGGAACAAGCACCAGGACAAGTGGAACCGGCCTCAAGCTGCCCCAGGGGAGGTTTAGGTTGGAGCTGAGGAACAATTTCTTCCCCTCCAGGGTTGTCCAGGGCTGGCCCAGGCTGCCCAGGGCAGAGGTGGAGTCCCCGTGATCCCTGGAGGGGTTTCCAAGCCGTGGAGCTGTGGTGCTGAGGGCCATGGGTTAGCAGTGCCCTGGCAGCGCTGGGTTAACAGCTGGACTCCATGATCCAAAAGGTCTCTTCCAAGCAGAACGATTCCGTGATTCACACCACGCCAAGCAGCACTTCAGCAGGCGCAGCAAGGGAGAACATCCCACGGTGGTCTGCAGGATTCGTTCTCTCTAAACCACAACCACGGGGCCAGGGAGAGGAGCTGCCTCATCTGCTGCAAACTCGCTGCATGGAAAGCGAACAGGCGCTGCCTGTCAGCTCTTCTGCCTTCTCTTGGCAACTCGGCGGCAACATGCGTGACACTTGCCACGCACACGTCAACAGTGTCGCGCGGAACGATATGCGAGCGGAGGACGAGCTGGAAATGAAAAGCAGCCTGTGGTGCCAGCTGACAGATCTCTGCGACGCTGGGAGCCAGAGCCTGCTGCAGTTATTTGCACAGCTCACGTTTCCTCCCCGAACTGCCACCTCCCTGCACAAATGTCAACACAGAAAGACACCGCAAAGAAACAAACAAGCAAACAACAACCCGCTGCAGCACAACACCCCCTTCCAAGCAGCTCCTCTGCCGTGAGAAGCCGGAGGATCCAGCCCTGCTCTTGCACCAGCACCAGCTGGGAAGCAGGTCGGCCTCTTGCAAGACTTTTATCTGCCTTCTGTTCATGTCAGAGCATCGAGTGCTCTGTGACGTGTCTGGGGCAAAGCCATCGTGTCCATCACAGAACCAGTTCAACCACCGTACCAGACGCTCCAAGGTCTCCAAAAAATTTGTATGTAGCTTCCCCTCGGGAAGGGGACCCTGCCTGCCTCGCCCAAGGTTGGGAAGGGAATCTGTGGCAGGGCAGCAAAATGAACCCAGAGTTTCTCCAGACCCAGACGTGTAGTTTTAATTGCTGCCCTTGGCAGCCATGACCATTGGAGGCACTTCCAGAAGCACCAGCGGGAGAAGCAGTAATTTGATTGCTCAGAGAGGGAAACATCAAGAAAAGTGTTATTTTTGCCTCTTTTGCCTTACCTTCCCCACCAGTAAACTGAAAACAAAGATGTGCCCTGACGACATCTCCAAATTTCAATTCAGGATCTGAAAATAACCCCACAAAGACAGCTCTCAGTCCCCAGGTTTTAAAATGAGCTCACTGTACTCTAGGACAGGGCTTGGGGATTCAGCGACATCTGTATTTAGTGCAGACATCAGTAATAATTCTGAGACCAGGCATACTCTGGTCAGGCTTCAGGACTGTTATCTGAGGAGCTTCCAACATCCTAAAACATAGAAGAGTCACTGGGGCGACGTGTGATGGCCCGAGAAGGATGGAACCTCTCCTTCCTAGGAGCCCGGGTCCAGCCCAGCTTTGCAAAGCCCTCGCTGGACCAGCAGCCAAGCTGGGCACAGTGGGTTTACAGGAGAGAAATCAAAGCTGGTGAGAATAAATAAAAATCCTCCAACTACAGTGGATGTTCCCATTGGAAAGAGAAACAGGGCATGGGAACGGTGCCGCGGAGCCTTCATTCAGCTGAGTTACACAAGCTGCTCACCCAAGAGCTGATGGTCTGACACAGGGCAAACTGAGGATGCTCAGGGAGGTGGGAGAAAGGAGCTGCTATTTTTACCTTGGCCTAAAAGTGCAAAGATTAATGCTCTGTGTACATATCAAAGATGTGGCCGGAGCAGGTCATTCACTGTATTGACAGCCACTGAAATGCACTCAGTCTGATAAGGATGCGGATGGTGCCTGGAGAAAGCTCTCTGGGTTATCTTTAGAGCAGTACATGTGATACCAGAGCCAAGTTGCCACGTTCCCAGTGCTGCTGGTGGGCAGGACACTAGCCCAGACCGGCCAGCCCTGCTGAGTGTTGGCAAACTCTGCCCTCCTCATCCCAGTTCCTCGTGGAAAAGGATTTTTGCTGAACCCAATGCTCAGAGATGGGAGATGAGCAACTCTCCCTGGTCATGCACTTCTCTGCTGAATGCTACTGAACCCTCGGCCAAAACCTGCCTGGGCGCTCAGACTCTCAGGTCTTTGCCCAGAGCCTGGTAATGCAGAGGTCACAGGGACCTTTGCAGGGTCACTCATGGTAACAGCACCGCTCGATGTTCAGCCCTTCCCAACACTGCGCTGTCGAATCGACTTTGCTTTGGTTTCACAGGAACTGGAATTTACTCTTTAGCTTCTCACCACGTCACTGATCACAGAATCACAGAATGGTGGGGGTTGGAAGGGGCCTCTGAAGATCATCAAGTCCAACCCCCTGCCAGAGCAGGACAAAACTCAGATCTCTCAGAAATGCAGCCAGACAGGTCTGAAAAGTCTCCAGAGAAGGAGACTCCACAACCTCTCTGGGGAGTCTGTTCCAATGCTCTACAACCCTTCCAGTACAGAAGTTCTTCCTCATATTGAGGTGGATCTTCCTGTACTTGAGCTTGGATCCACTGATCCCTGTCCTATCACAGGGCACAAGTGAAGAGAGGTTGTCCCTGCCTTCTGGATGCCCAGCCCTTATGTATTTCTAGACATTAACTAGATCCCATCTCAGTCTTCTTTTCTCCAAACTAAAAAGCCCCAGGTCCCTCAGCCTTTCCTCATAAGGCAGCTGTTCCAGCCCCTTAACCACCCTCGTAGCCTCTGTTGGACTCTCTCCAGTAGATCTCTGTCCCTCTTGAACTGGGGAGCCCAGAACTGGATGCAATACTCCAGGTGAGGTCTCCCTAGGGCAGAGTAGAGGGGGAGCAGAACCTCCCTCCATCTGCTGGACACACTCTTCTTAGTGCACCCCAGGGCACCATTGGCCTTCTTGGCCACAAGGGCACATGGTTGTCCCATGGATAGCTTGCTGCCTATCAGGACTCCAAGGTCCTTTTCCACAGAGATGAAGACCAAGTTCATTAAGGCACAAAGATCTAACGTCGTGCTTCACGCTCGCTGGCACTCAGTGAGAAGGTTTGGAACGTGCCACCCAACGATGGCAGGTGCCTCCCCACCTCTGGAAATACACATTTCAGGGAGGGCTGATCGAGCTACCGCAGCACAGCGCTGCCTGCACGGCTCCCATCCAACTGCAGCTTGATCCCCTTAGTTCTATAAGGAAGAAGCATTAATATGAAATGCAGCTTATAAAGAGACCTACAAATCCTTCTTCATGGGCAGGGCCTTGTGCCCCTGCACTGATATGGGGCTGGCATCCTGATCTGGGGCTGGTATCCCCCAGAGTTAATCCAGACTCTGGGGTGCTGGGATACATTCATGCCATGTTCTCGCCACTTCAACTATCAGCAAACAGAGGAGGTCAGAAATGAAGAAACTGCACAAAGAAGGTGCTTGTAGAACTTCTAATTTCCAAGCCTGTTGTCCCTAACTAAGGAAAAAGGTGAAAAAGGAAAGACAACTCAAATGGTCCACAGACCAGAGAGTCCCTTAGCATGAAACCTCTGAGGTGAGCCCATGCCTGGAGGAGGGAGGTGCATCAGCCAGAGCCTCCCCAGGTGGTGCCAATGCTGGGGGGACACTGTGCCCCTCAACTCCAGGAAGACAAACGCTGCCATCCAGACCTTACCCCCAGATTACACACACCCAGCGATGGTCAGAAGCTGAAACCCTCAGGTTGACAGACACCAGGGCTCACCCTGAGCCTCAGGGAAGACCAAGCAGAACATGATGCCTGGAGGTGTGCAGCCTCCCATCGATTCCTGGATTTGCTTTAGTGGGGAAAATCATGTTCCTAAAAGCCAACCCGTTCCTGCCTGACACAAGCTAACACACCTGCAAAGAGCTTCTCAGTGTTCTGATGTAAAGATCAATGACTGCACAGACAGTTGCCTTGGGCTAGAAGAAACAGTGGAAGGAGAAGATCCTACAGTTTAATATGAGAACAATCCTCTGGAAAAAGCCATGCCCTGATTTACAGCCATAAAGAAAACAGACCATGCTCTGCACCCCTCCTCAACTAAATAACATCAAGAAAATGGAAGCTTTATGCTGCCCGGATACATTGCAGTCAAGACACAGGCAGAAAAAGGAAAGAAACCACCAAGGCCACCTTTGCCAGATGCTCCTGCCCATCTCCTGCTGGGCTCCGAGAGCTGGAACTGGCAAGGATGTCATCAGGACTTTTCTTTCACACAGAAATGGGGCTTAATCCCTTTGGAAACATCCACATTTCCAAACAGCTGCTCAGTGGAAGCAGAAAAACCCAGGCTGGGTGATGAGGATGTCTGCATTGTGTGCTACCAACTCACAAATTAGCAGTGAATTTTGCATTGTGTACTAATATTCCTCACATCCCAGGTTGGGGTATTGGTGATCTCAAGAGAATCAGCCCTTCCTTCTTATTTCTAGTCTTCTTTTCTAGTTTTCTTCTCCTATTCCAGCCTCAGGCATGGTGGGCAAGATGCGTGACTTCCAACCTGCTTCAGCAAACGAGACACTGCCCATGGTGCACGCCATAGGTGGTAAGGGATGTCCAACACTGTTGCTGGGGCCATGTCAGGCAGTAGGTGCACAAAGGAGTCTGGCAGTAGGCAGGTACATGCTCAGGGAGATGATTTTCTCAAGACTGGTGAAAATACCCATTCCTCACCATCAGCAAGAGCCAGCAGCATGGCTGTGCTGTGCCCTGGCATCTGCCTCGGCTCAGGAGAGCACCCACACCCCCTCCTGCTGCCAGCACCAACGTGGCCACCCAGGAGCTCTATCAATTTTTCCTTTCTCAGAGAGAAAGCAAGAGTCAAGCTCTTAATTACCTCAATTACCAGTGTTCCTGTTTCCCTTTAGCCGTATCAAAGGGCTTCTGTTGGCTTGTTTAGAAAATTTCCAGAGTCACATAAAGAGCACAAGCAGTGCTAGGAAATTCATTACCTGGGCAGTTGTGAGGCTGAGAGCTCATCAGCCCACTTGTTTGCACTGACCTGCCATCTCCATCGAAGCTCTTCATCCCTAGGCTCTGTTCAAAGAGGGCAAGACATGTTCAGCCCCAGGCTGTGCCAGCCCTGGCATGTTGCAAATAACTGGTGACAGTGACACACGAGCATCCCTGCAGCCAGGGACCCTGTGCATGGGGCATGACCAACCAAACTGGGTCTGCAGGATAAATGAGAATATGCTCCAAAAAGCACCAAACCACCTCGCTCAACTTCAACCAGAGCAAAAGAATCTTAGGTAGCAAGCAATGGGTTATGAAGCGCATGGACAAGGCAAGACCTTGAGCTTCTGGGGCTCTGCAATGTGCAGGGGGGCTTGAGAGAAGAGAAAGTACCGTGCATGACCCTGGGATGGGGATGGAAAGTGTCACGAGGCCAGGGTGACTCATATCCCAGTGGGGAATGTCTCAGATGCACCAAACTGGGCAGGTGGCAGAGGAGAAATAATGCCAAAGCAGGAAATAAAAACACTACAAAAACAAATGGTGTGGCCTGAAAGTCTGTTAGTAAAACGTCGGTGCATTACAGGGAACCATGACCCTGTTACAACACAAGGATTCTCCTCATCTCAGAAAATACCTTAGAAGAATTCAAGCAGAAATCTCTTGGCTAGACCCTGAAGTTTTACTCAGGTAAAAAGTCTGATTTTACTGACAGAAAGAAATGCTGGGCTGCTGAAGAGCACAGCGAGCACCACGCTGCCAGATGATGCTGTTCTTGGGGAAAAAATATGGTCCTGGGGCAACAGCTTCTCAGGGTTCCCACCAAACAGCTCGGAGAGCTATGGGGTGCCCTGGCCTCCACCTAGTGAGTGCTCTTCAACACCACCCCCAACACCACCTTCAGGGGTCTTCAAAGCCCTGTCCATCCCTCCAGCTCCTACCATGAAGGATGTGGCACTGAGAAGGGATGGACCTGCTGAGGTGGCGCAGCAGCTTTACCTCCATCTGAACACCCAAACTCAGCAGACCCACAACCACAAAATCACAGAATCTCTAAATCACAGATTGGAAGGGACCTTTGGATAACATCTGGTGCCACCCCCCTGCTCCACCCAGCAGGGTCACCCAGAGCAGGGGGCCCAGAAGTGCAGGGTCCAGGTGGGTTTGGAATCTCTCCAGAGAAGGAGACTCCACAACCTCTCTGGGCAGCCTGGCACAGGCTCC
>JANHGN010001192.1:204981-236790 GCA_024605025.1 Megaceryle maxima | reverse complement strand
CAGTCTGTACTGGTGTACTTTATTATTCTTCCCCAGATGCAGGACTCTGCACTTATCCTTGTTAAACCTCATTAGGTCCTGCTCTGCCCAGCTCTCCAGTCTGTCCAAGTCTCGACAGATGGCCGCACAACCTTCAGGTGTATCTGCCAGTCCTCCCAGTTTTGTGTCATCAGCAGACTTGCTGAGAAGACACTCTGTCCCATCATCAATGTCACTGATAAAGATGCTGAACAGGACTGGTCCCGGAAGTGATCCCTGGGGGACTCCACTAGTTACAGCTCTCCAGCTGGACTTGGCACCATTGACCATCACTCTCTGGACTCTATTGTCCAACCCGTTACTAATCCATCTTAATATCTGCTCATCTATTCCATACTTCCTGAGTTTCTCCACAAGGATGTTATGGGAGACCATGTCAAAAGCCTTGCTAAGGTCAAGATAGACTATATTCACTGGTCCACTACATCTCTTGTGATATGCCCCTCTGTCCCAATTCCTCTTATTATCTTTGAGGATTTATTGCATTAAATATTTGAGAACTTCTGGTTCTGCGGTTCCTGTGGAGTGAGCAGTGTGATGTTTCTAGTTTATGAACTTCCATGCTAGCCTAGATCACTAATCCAGTTACTCTGATACCTTTGCCTATACCTTTCTCAACAGGACATTTCCAATGGTGACCAACATATCATTATGAAGTAATGGAGTCATGTGAAATAATGCTTTCACTATGATCAGTAGTTTAAAAATTAGCTTATTGATTCAGAAGAAAGATTTCTATTCTTAAATCAGAAGATTTTCTCCTGGCGAAAATACTGAGTCTGACTTTGAATAGCTTATTTTCAGTACACATTATTATGGACCATAGCAACTACTGGTGTTCATGTGTGTAACACCTGTGACATAAAGTTTTCAGTTTTAAATGTTTTTGGTTTATTTTTATTTTGGTACTGTTGTTGTTTTCTTCCAGAATATTACATACTTTGTCTAATTTGCTCTGCACGCTTTGGAGATAATTGTTTGCATTTGCAATGTGTGCGGGCATAACATCTGCCTCAGAGTGAGTTGCTGTGTTCACTACTCAATGAAGCAATGAAGCATTTGGAACACAGGAACATCCCTCAGACATCGTTGCTAGTTAATGATTCTTCATGCTCTGAATGTTGCATCTCTTGCATCCTGTGTCTATTAATCTTGAACCAACACACCTTACATTACTAGTAGTCTTAGTGAGAAATAAACCCAACAAAAGCAACAAAAAATGGAGAGGAATCTTTCAAGGAAGTGTGTTCAAAAAATAATGTATCTTGATCTTTCAAAAAACAACAACAACAAAATATTGAGAATATTATTCTCTCTCTGTTTCTCTGTAAACAACAGACATTTAACTTGGAGCTTGTCATGGTTAATCAGCCTTCTTACACAGAAATCAAAATTATCACAGATCTTTCTGCTTTCTTGTAACTTTTTTCTTTTGCCTTTTTTTTTTTTTTATCCATCCCGGTGTCTGGATGTGTGGCAAACATTGGGTTAGTAGGCTGAACAACTGAGCAGATGTGAATAAAAATCGGTGATAAATGCAGTGTGCAAGAGGCATGGAACAAATCTAAAATGGTACACTAGTGAATTTAGACCCAATTAAGAAAGAATTTGCAATCTGGTCAAAATGAGGGTGCAAACCAAAGAGTAACTCCCCATTCTGGAAAGGATCAGTACATTCTTAAGAGGTTGTTGGGGAATAATTTAAGGACAAGATATTTCAGTGCAAATTTTAAACAACAGTATATTTGGGGTTGTTTTGGCATTTACATAGTACCCTAATTAAAACATTACCACTCCTAACTGATTTATGCTTTCTGCAGTCAAGGCTCTTAAGTTACAAGATATGTTTTAGCGATTAAGCTCTTTGTGTGAAACACTGCATGACAGTCTCAAAAAGAAAAGGTGGGTAGATTTGCAGTAACCTATATAGATTGGCATGGGAGTTATACTGTAGAGCTTCCCAATAGGATTTGACTAGCTTTTCTTTCTTAGATTCTGAATACAAACTAAATAGAGTGCTTTGCATTAAATATCACCTTAGCAGAAAAAAAAAAAATCACCTTGAAGGCTGCCATCAAGGAAAAAGGAAGAAAGGGAAGGCAGCAGGGAAACTCTGGCACAGGGTACTATCATCTCAGTATAAGTGACTCCAGTAGTTAGAGAAACTCAGGGTCTCACTGTTTTTCAAATGTTGTAATAATCTCTTATAATATTTACTTTGAATTACAATTTTTCTCTCAGAATAATAGACAAAGCTTTACCCCAACACATTTTGCATCATTATTAAACCTCAAAAAGAGATTAAATCATGTAAAAATTGAAAGATTAGGATTTTTAAAACCCACTTATCTGTATCAAGAAGGGTAATAATGAATTCTGAGTAGTAGGACTCAGAAAATTCTTACTAACCTAAAACTTGAATTATATTGTTTAATAAAAAATAATATTTTAAGTTATTTTTTCCAAGGTTGTACAATACAAAAGAACTTAGTATTTTCCTGTCAGGGTGCTAAAGAATATTAAGAGGTACTGTTATGTATTCCTGTCAAGCATTTGCAAGTCTTTCCTTCCTCTATCTTCATATTTTTGAACTGGCTTAAAAGACAAAATGGCCATTTAAAAATTTTTTTTTTTTTTTTTGGTAGTAGTTGTTTGCAGTGAAGCTGTCCCTACAAAACACCAGGATAGAAAAAGAATATTAAAAGAATACTGTATTTGAAGATTGAAGCATCACACATAATTCACAGAAAAAGCTTTTCAAATGAACAGAAATTTGAAATCTTTGGAGGTTGTCCTGGACTAATTTAGATTCCAGCTTGTTAACAACCATGGTAGAAGATGACACTAAGAATACAATTTCTGATCCACATGACAAGTGGATCAGAAATTCCTAAAATACATATTCCTTAAAATATGCAAGTGGAAAGTAAAAGAGAAGATGGTTTATTTGGCTTCAGAGTAAAGGACTAATTTCTCCATAAAAAAAAAAAAAAAGAGAGGTTCTAGGGTGGCTTTTGTTTTATCTTAGGAGACTATCCTTGTTTAGCAGTGCTTATTTCAACTAAACCAAAAGAAAAATAGTTGCATCTAATCCATCATGGATCTAATCCAGAGCTTGTGGAAATCAGCCATTCAGTAAACTTCTAGAGGCTTTGGATCAGGTCATGCATGAAGGAAAAAAATGTTTCTGACCCCAAGAAAACCAAACCTGTTAAACATTTCTGGAAATCTTGCAGATCTGGAGTAACACCAATATGATATACTGACAGAATTTAATTTATATGTTGAGAATGTGAAGCTGACTTATCAGATGCTGAACCACAAAATGAATATGAAGGTGAGACTTAATGAATGACATCATAAAGCTTTATCTTAAATAACTGTATTCACAAAGTGTAAGATTGTGGCCAACAACAGATTTTTGATGATTCTCACTTAGTTATTTCTGTTTCTACTTATTCAAAAGTTCTCTGATCCCAATATAATTATAGATGGCTTTACTTGGTGTTTTACATACAAGGTTTTTAGTACATTCTTATACTTTCAGATGCCTACAATTATTTAAAATATATACATCTCTCAGGATTTCACTGTGATCCATTTCCAGTGTATTTGTGTCCTCTGTCCACTGCATTAATCAGCATCCTGATAAAAAGCACTAAATGTTTTGGAACATAACAAACATTCACCCTGCTGAAGTTTCAGGGCAGTAAATGCTTAATTTTTTATTCAGTTTAAACAAGAATGCCTTAATATTAAATAATGAGAAAACTGTATCAGGAAACGGTTTCAAAAACTACACTACTTTTTAATTTTATTTATTGCCTGTTAATTATAAGTGAATTAAATCAAGCAATTTTCCTTAAAGTGTTGGCATTAGCACCCAGGTTTGCAGAAAGCTTCCCAATAGTCCAAATATGCAAACGTATACCACTTGCTATTTTGAAGTTTGAAGCAGTGTAGGAAACCAGCCTTCAGAATTCTGCTATCAAAATGGAGTGAGATAGAAAATGTTGTAATAAAATTGCCAAAGGGAGTAAGTTCTCTGGGCAAATCATGCACTGCTCAAATACTAAATCTTGTTTTGCATTCCAGCAAGCAGAAAAAAAGGGAGATGCAACAAAGAAAACAGACATCATCTTAGATTAGTCCAACGTAAATGAAAGAAAGAAAGCAAGCTGAAAATTGTAGAAGAGTTGATTTCTCTACATGTTTATGTTAATAGGGTATTTGACTTTTGAATGCTTCATAAACCTTGTTATGTTCAGTGCTATTTGAGGTAGTAAAACAGCTGGAACTCTGCCAGAAGCTTTAATTGGAATCAGCTTAGCAGGAGCTGACAAGGTTTCCTAGTGTTTAGTTTCAAACTTATTATAAATATGCAAAATTATGTGCTATTTATTTTCTATTCCTCTTTGGTGTACGCCCATAAAGGTGAGACATAGCTCTACTAGAAAATGGAATCATTTTTTCTCACATGCCCTGGGCCAGTGTTGCAGAGAGGGCAGCATGGGTACTGTCGCTTATAATTAGGTGTTTCCTTGCACAGGAGGCTGCAGAGACTCACCAGAGAATGCTGGGTTTTTTGCACATCTTCGTTATTGATCAGGCCAGCGTGTCGGATGGCCGCAATAACACCCTTGTTAGCAATAGGTGACTAGGCAATGGGATCAGAGGGCATCACCAAAGAAACATCAAAGGAGTAGCTTGATTATAGTAGTTTGATTACAGTATTCCTCTGGGGAGGAATAACACCAGGCACTTGTACAGATTAGGGGTCGCCCTGCTGGAAAGCAGCACCACAGAGAAAGACCTTGGAGTTCTAGTGGATAGCAAGTTATCCATGGAACAGCAATGAGCCCTTGCGTCCAGAAAGGCCGATGGCATCCTGGGGTGCAAGAAGAAAACTGTGTCCAGCAGGTGTAGGGAGGTTCTCCTCCCCCTCTACTCTGCCCTAGTTAGACCACACCTGGAATATTGTGTCCAGTTTTGGGCTCCCCAATTTAAAAGAGACAGGGATCTACTGGAAAGAGTCCAGCTGAGAGCTACAAGGATGATTAAGGGACTTGAGCATCTCCCCTATGAAGAAAGACTGAGGGAACTGGGGCTGTTTAGTCTTGAGAGGAGAAGACTGAGAGGGGACCTTATTAATGTCATTAATTTCTGAAGTGGGGTGTCAAATGGAAGAGGCCAATCTCTTTTCTGTAGTACCCAGCAATAGGACAAGGAACAATGGGTATAAACTTGAGCATAGAAGGTTCCACCTCAGAATGAGGAGGAACTTCTTTACTATGAGGGTGAGGGTGAGGGAGCCTGCAACAGGCTGCCCAGAAAGGTTGTGGAGTCACTTTCTCTAGAGACTTTCAAAACAAGTCTGGATTCTATGATTCTCTGAACAATTAAATAAGTAGCTACACAAATCCCACCATACAGAAGGAAGAAATTACTATTTTGCGGCACCAGCCCTGCAGGCTTGTCCATACCAGGGGACCTGAAAGACAGAATTTTGTCCTGGGAAGCAACTGCAGTGTTTGAGCCTTTGAAACTGATTAAAACCTTTGATCCAGGACTATGAAAAAAAGATTGTTCATTCATTATCTATAGCTACAAATTAATAGATTAAAAAAGTATATCTCCCTTCAGATTGTCTGCATGATCTCTTGGAATTCTTTACTTGATAAATGTAGGTCATATGGATCCGTAACAAATACAGATAAATGACTTCCACCAAGGCTGTTAAGAAAGGAATGAATCCCAGGATAACATAACATTGTCAAGAGGCCAAAAGTAGTCAAGAAAGTCAGGTCTGGAAAACACAGCTTTCAGAGTTTTAATAGAAAATCTTCACCTTGGGAAACTTCTAGTTCAGAGAAAATACCCCCACACACCCACATCTCACGAGGCCCTTTGTAGCCAGCTATTTACTGTCACTAACAAATCTCACCACAAATACTATTGATGTTTCCTTCTCAACTTCAGTGTTTAAATAGATAAAGTGAAAGTAAGAAACAGGAAAAGTCACCTTTGTTTGCTATTTGCAATTAGTTTGAAACATCATGGCTGGGCAGCATAAAGGTGCTGGCTGAGATGCAGTAATTTCTCCAGGGCACACGGAACAGTTTGACAGCCTTGCTCCCAGCCACAGGCTCAGGGTTTACAAAGACCTGAATCAGAAGGCTGCATCCATAATCTCAGATCCAGGAAGGCTTTTGAGTTCTCCAGCCTGCAGGTCTAAGGGAAAGCCAGATCATCTGACAATTTATTGCTGAAGTCCAGCAAATACTGTTTTGACATTATTTGTAAGAGGACACAGGCTTTGTACTGACCTAATACTTGCAGCACTTCAGGACTTGTCTGGGCTTGCTTTGCTTGAGATTATTTTTAGTTTGTTTTAGGTTTCATACCAGTTGTCTTCCAGTCAGGTGACTACTGCCTACATTTGCCTTAGCTTAGTTTTTCACTGTTGCACAGTGCAGTGCATAATGTTAATTAATAGACAGTAATAATAACTAGCAATTCTATGTAGACTGAACTCTTTATGACCCTAGAATACAAATGTACTGTAAAAAAGTATAAGCACAGGCTGATACAGAGGCTTCAGATTGTAAAAGCACATAAGTCTTCACGGTCAGTCACTGCTTACTGAAGGGGTCCAAACCTGAGATACAGGTAAATCAATTCTAGGGTGTCCTAATTTGAGCTGGATCAGAACTAATTCTGTTCACTGATTTTACTTTTAACTCAGTGTCTTCTAAATAACTGCACTGTCAGAAGTTAATGGCACATTTCTGCAGACAGTTTCTGCTTCTAGAAGTGATAACACTTTGTGTTTAGAGTTACTGCCAAGGATTGAGGTGGGCAGAAACTGCATAAACTTGCTCCTGTGCAGACCAAGGTCACTGCTCAATCTTGTGCCTCACATTGGGGTGCAATGAGTAAGAGGTGGCATCTACAAGGAGAAGCATCCAAGACAGGTGACCCTAAACTGACCAGTGAGGAATTCCATCCCATATACATCATATTCAGTATAAAGCTGAGGGATCACAAGGGTTAAGCTCATCTTCAATGGCTGGCATCCAGGGAGGACTCTGTCTATTCTGCCTTTGATCCAGATTCCTGAATCCAGTTCCAGAGTCCAGCTCCTAAATCTGGTTCCCATCTGCTGCTGAGTCTTCACAGCCTGCTCCACAGCACCACTGGTGACAGTGACATAAATGCCATCAAGGGGGTTCAGTTTGATATTGATTTTGTATAGATTTATATATATTTAATTCTCACACAGAATCACAGAATGTTAGGGGTTGGAAGGGACCTCAAAAATATCATGTAGTCTAACCCCCCTGCCAGAGCTGGATCAACCTAAATTAAGTCACACAGGAACATGTCCAGATGGGTTTTGAATGTCTCCAGAGAAGGAGACTCCACAACTTCCCAGGACAGCCTATTCCACTGCTCTGATATACAAAATATTTTATTTTATTATTCTCATTAAAGCTGGTTTAGTTTTCTTTTTCAATCCATAAGTCTCCCTCCCTTATTCCCTTTCTCTTCCCCTTTGTGAAGAGAAGTGTCTACTATTCATCTAGATGCCAGCCCATCCCTAACCCTTGACAGCAAATAGAATGGAAAAACAAGTATAATGTATAATTCAGATCCAAGGAAGAAAGGTAGAAAAAATACATTCTGTTAAATGTATAAAAAAATGAATGCTGAGTGGAATCAAAATTGAGAAGGCAGGTACCTACAGCATCATTTCCACAATCCTCTTGTTGGAGGTCAGTGTGCTGAAAAATTGTTGTGCCTCTCTCTCCTCCCCTTCTTGATGAAGCAAGCAGGGCACTGGAAGGTGAACCTAATAACAGAGGAAAGGTGTGTATATGTGTAACACCTGTAGCAGTATGATTAAAGAATTTTTCCAGTAATAATTAGGTAATTCAGACTATGACTTCTAGTTTAATCACAACTGCAATAATAGCTGATTACCATGTTTGATTAGGCTATTAAGCCCTTAATTAAATTAATTACATTCTTGGCTCTACATATAAATTGTGGCTCCCTCTTGCTCAGAACCAGAACATGAATGTAAGAGTGAGTACCATATGTATGCACCTTGGTTTGCCTGGAGAGAAGTACCCAGTTCTCTGGGACAAGGACAATAAAGTCTGTATTTGAAATCTGGTAAGGTCATATCATTATGTGTTTATAATTTTTTTTTTTTAGTATTCAAACCTATTCATTGTCTATCCCAGCTGCTGCTTAGTCCTGTCTCATATTTGTTAAGATGACTAACTTTACATAATTAGTTGTTTCTCAGGAATGTCATCATTCACCAGAAAAGTGAGAATATCTACCAAATTAAACTCCTGCCTGCCTTAATAATTTACTATCTGAACTAGTTGTACTGTAAATGAACTTCAGTCTGTGTCTAGAAGTATCAGCAAGTATCAGTGAGAGTGTGATTTAGTAAACTGTAGCTAATGAGAAAGTGAAGCAAGTAGCAAAGAGAGATAAAGTTGCTTTACCTCCAAAGGTAAAATTAAATGGAAAGAAAATTTGCCCCACTATTCTATCATTTCCTAAAATTCTATTCCCCATTTTCTGAGTAACTACTGAAGCTCCCCTGAAGAGAAAAATAAAAAGGTTGTTTTCTTTTTGTAGTCCCCAACTGACATCCTAAGTGCCTTGGATGGTAAAAAAATGGTTGTAAGAGAACAAGACTCACCAGTCCTTGTGGTTCTTTTATGAGGCTGGTAAATAATCAGCAATTAGAAGCCAGGGTTTCTTTATGCTCTATTTATCTTCTTTGGTGCTAAGACTTTTTGCCTCCCCTTTCAAAAGGGCAATTGAGAGAGTAGCTGACATAACTGGGCCATTTTTTTTTTCTGGGGTGCTCTGTAGAGCGCACAAAAGCAATCTTCTGTGTTCAAAGTCTGGCTGATAAAGTTCAATATTTTCCACTATTATAGTCATACTTCTTTCAGGAATACCTTTCTTAGGATCAAGTGGCAACAGGAAGCAGCACAGTTCACATCAATAGCTAATAGCTAATGTTACATCACTTCATTTTCAGAGTCTGCAAAGATAAATGTTATTCATACACTTTTTCTCTGCAGTGCTATAGCTGCATTACAGTGGGAATGAAATTTCCCCTCTTTAGGTGCCAGAAAGTGTAGTGACTTTAAAGGTAAGAACTGCTGCAGAGAAACAAAGCTGAACTGTGCTGTCTGACTGAGCAGCTGACAAGAGATGAGCAAAAGCTGAACAGCCAATGACTACCACTAGACAGGTCGAACAACAGTAATGAAATAAAGGGGAAGCAAGCAGAAAACAAATTAGAGAATGAGCTTTGCACAGGGGCAGAGGAATACCTCTAAAAATGTGTAAAGATATTGCAAAACAAGATGGAATATCTTTTTGAACTCTGCATATTTAAAGCTCGTATTTAGTTTTGATTTTTTTTTTGTTTGTGTGGTTTTTTTGTTTTGTTTTTCTTAAGGGAGGATGAATGCACAATGTATGTGCCTTCCTAAATATCTCCTCTCCCTTCATGTTTTTGCAGACCGGTTGAAGCATATTTGAGTGGTGGAAGATCATCAGCAGACACTTTAATGTCCATCTATGCAGCCACTTCTTAGGGAAGGAAGAAATTTGTGAAAATGGAAGAAAAATTGCCATTCCTTAAATTATATTTGTATTTGAGTCCTATACATGGTTAGCTCACTTCATTAAAATGGTTTTGAAGGGACTATGTATGCATCTATTGTTCATTCACCTATTAAGAATCTTATTTTTCCCCCGTACAGACAGGTAGGTTTCATTATACACAGCATGATCTAATATGTCCATCATCAAGGTGTCCATATAATGATCAAGATTAATTTGTGTGTGTGCTGTTTGCTGTTCTGTGGCAGCCCCTGTAGAGACTAAAACCAGAAGCACTGAGTAGCTGAGTTAGGAAGGGAAATAGCTGGACAAAGTGGGAAATACTGGACAATGATCTGTTTCAGAGATTTTATAATAGTTAATGCAAGGCTGCCTAATTATATAACGTCTGTATAATTTTTTAGGAATCTAAAACCTGGTTTGTATTCAGTGAGAAGGGGACAGAAAGAAAAGGGGAAGAGGCAGCACTTGATCAAGATGAGTGAGGTTAGATTTTCCTGAAGACAAATGCAGATGTTTGTTGCAGGCACTACTGCTTAATGTCAACACTCAAATGTTTACAGACATGAGTTACAGTTGTTGACAGCCATTTGAATGTCTATGCTGCTAAAAGTGGTGCTGAGACACTCAATGTATTTACTCTGTTGCTATTCATTACACATGGCTTTGAGGCCACATTATCAGGACTGTACTTTTGACATGCTGTTGACTCAAGCCAAAGCTTTCTTGCTTGCTCTGACTCATAAAATTATAGAAAGAAACCTATGATATCTGGGCAACCAGGCTGTAGCAATGCCAGCAGTTGTGCTAGGCCATAGTGTCCCATACAAGAGAGCCCTTTGTTACTCACTAGGATTAGAAGCACGGTGGATGATCTTCATACAAGCCTACATTAGGCACTTTATATGTGCCATGTACAAGAAAAGCCAACTCATCCATGCTTCTTATATCAATCCTATCATGGAAACATTCACATCAGGTTGGATGGGACTCTGAGCAACCTGTTCAAGTTGAAGATGTCCCTGTTCAGTGCAGGGGGGTTGAACTAGATGACCTTTAACTGTCTCTTCCAACCCAAACAATTCTATGATTCTATGAGTCTATGTCTAAATGGACCAATTTTCATCTAAATCTATGGGGTTTCCAATATTTCAAAAGGCTATAAATATTCAAGTAGGAGACATATTTTACAAATGCTAAAACTTGGCAAATTGATCATGTAGCCAATGTTTGAGCATTTGGTCTTCCTAGAATGCCCTGCAAAGTCCTACCCTGTGAACTGCACTTTGGCTTCTGAGAAATGTCGTAGAGAACTTTTCCTTTTGCCAAGGTTTTTCTTACCAAATCCTACTCCCTGTAAGATAAGGTGACTGTTAGCATGATATTACTTATTTCTACTCTAAACATCTCTTGAAAATATTGTGACTATATGAATAGTTATGCATATGAATAGGAAAGGAGCTGTATGGGTGGCCATGCGTGTGACAGAAATCTGATTGCTACCAGCATGTGTTGAGTATTTAGTTTTGAAGCTATGAAGCTATGTCACACTAAAAAATTCAGAAAGGTAGAAGATATACTTTACCACAGGGCTTATTTTGCTAAACAAGCACATTTAAAGCAACTCAAGGTGTACTTCAAAGTAATTTCTATATTTAAAATTAGTTGTTTTCTCAGGGGAGGAAAAAACCACATAATTTGCAGACTGATGAATTTTGTGACATGCATGCAAGTTACAGAAAGAGGTTTCAGTGTCTCATTTCAAGTATCACCTAGTTCTGTACATTGTTTAATCACTGGACAATACAGTTGCTTATTCATTACTTCTGGTGGGGTGAGGCAGGAAACTGCTACCAGCCGTTGATGTTCTGCTTTTCTTTTGAAACTCACAGTGGTGAAAGAACAACAAGAAGCCAAACTCCTTACAATGGGAATTTTGGAGACTGGAAGGTGGTCTCTTCTCCTAAACTCTGTGATAAGTTAGGAAATGAGGTTGTTTGAGTGAATGTGTTATTGCGGGATGGTTCAAGAAAGGGATGCGGGTTACTGAAGTAAAGCCCATAACAGAGACTTCTGTTTATGTGTTTCACAGATCAATTTTGTGATAACATTGTTGTACCATAGCATGCACACCTATTGCATGAAATAAACTCTTCAGGAGTTAGCACAAGCTGTATAAGCAAAAAGAAATCCCATTCCCTGTGTTCCCATCTTCCCCCCTCCCCGCATCTACAGTAGAAATGTTTTAGTCTGTGCTGCAATACAGACTAAACCTGACATAATCTCCCTGAATTGTCACAAGTTGCCAATAGGTAGATTGGGTAATTCATTACCTTCCTTTTACAGAAGAAATTATTACTGTTAAATAGAGAATTAGTTTGCCTCACATTCAGAAGAAAGAGGAAAGTAAAGCAGACAGGACACCTCTGTGTAAAAAGGAGCAGATGTGATCTGTTGGTACTGGTTGCTTTTAATCAAGTAGACACAAGGTCCTGATAGGAACAAGTCTAAAGCTGAATTTTTGCAGGGAAGAAATATTAATTCCATTTCCTTGTCTGGACATATAATGCAATGAAAACAGAAATCAAATTTGGATGTGTATATCGGCAAGGATTTCTTGTATTATAAGGGAACTGTGAAAGAGGATTCAAAACTCAATTTTTCTTTCTCTCTCTTATCACAGGGGTTATAGAGACACTCTATTTTTCTACCTTGTCTAGTTCAACTGGTAGTCGATGTCTCTTTGCATCCTGGATAGCAGATCTGAAGTACAAGTCACTTAGACTCGTGTCATCTTCCAAAGATCCAAGGCACTGTTCTCTTCATTAAGACAACTGTTCATTACAGGTTTCTTTAAACAGATGCTATTACACTGTTGTTGGGGTTTTTTGGTTATTTTCTTTAGTCTCCCACAAGACAGCAGAAATAATTAATATTCTAACAGAATCAATAAGGTTGGAAAATACCTCCAACATCATCAAGTCCAACCATCTGCATAACATTATCATGACCACAATGAACTGAACTATTTCAAAATATTGTTTATTTACCAGTAGTATAAACAGGTAATCTTAGTATGGTCACCTGATGCAAAACAGTGTGGTGAATTATTCCTTCAGATTGCCTAGAAAAGCCCAGCCTGAGATGTTAGCAGCATACAAGAAATCTTAAGAACATAGATATGTCAGGAGTTTTACATAATTATACATAGGATTTATAAGCATTTAGCTTAATCCCAGGAATTTTGAAGCTTAACTTGATTTAAGTGATTCCCAGACCTTGCAAGGCATTAACTGTACTCAGAAACTCAAGCAGTTGTTTTTTTCACAATCTTTTTACCCCTTCGAAATTGTCATTAGAGCAGATCAAAACTTTTTGCATAAACCTCTCTTTCGTTTATCTTGCATAAACTTCAGCCACCCCTTTCCTGAAACAATCTTGTCTCTTCATACTAATAGTTGTAGCCCTCTGTGAGGGCAGAATTATCTACCTTTTCTCACCAAATCTCATTATTTTAACAGATAGAGTTGTGTTTAATTGCCTCCACATTAATGAACCTTGCTAATTAAACACTTTTTAAAGCATTTGGCTGATTCTTTGATAAAGACTGAGAGGATCAGCAAATCTCTGGGAGGAGTCAGCACCACCAACAGTATGGCTGTCTTCAGGTTTCTATTGAGACTTTTCCTTGTCCTTCCAGTGTATTGATTTTATGAACATGCACGTGTGTGCAAAGTTAGTCTGCTCAACATTTGTCAAGGGGAACACAAAGATATAAAACTGCTTGGAAATTTAGGCAGGGGGAAAAGAAAAAGATTTTTGTTGGATAGCACCTATTGGTTGAACTCAAGGTGGTTTTGACATTTAGATTCAGTGATCTTTCAAGCAATTAGAGGCAGGATTCCCAGGGAGTCCTGCATGGTCCGCCGTGGAGGCACCAAAGTGCAAATCTACAGCTGTGTGGTAGGACTTAGCTGACAACCTGGGACTCACTGCCCTGATGGTGGGGTCTGGTATGGGTGTCAGGGATCTTCCATGGTCAGTGGCACTTTTGCTGATCAGTGACTCCCAAAGCGCTTCCAACAGAGATGATATAAAACCCAACTTAAACCTGGGTCTTTCTTGTATTTGCTCTGGCCCAGAAGCTAAAGACTTTCAGGCTCCTTCCTCAAAGAAAGACAGAAATCTGTTATTTTTTATTAGGACAGACTTTCTAGCTCCAGGCTATGCTCTGGTCTACTTCAGAGTAGTAGGTGGGTGACTGGCAACTGCTACAAGAAGATCGTGCTCTGCAGGAATAAAAATAGTCAAATATCTTGACACAATTTCCCCTACTATAAACCAGAAATCTATTACCAACTTACACACTTCTATCAATGCTTTGTGATCCTTGGATGAAAGACCCTGCTTATTATTACATTATCTTTGTTCCATGCAGTATGTCAAGACCTGAGTTCGGCCCTGCACTGCGCTTCTTTATACACCATCAATTGCATGGTGTGTGGCACTGCTGAATTAATTCAGAACATGTGCCTTTAAAACCATTGGCTCTGCACATTCATAAAAAAACAACCAAACAAAACCGAAACCAACCAACCAAACAAAACCCAAAACCAAACATACAAAAAAGAAACAAAACAAAACAACCAAAAAAGCCCCAAAACAAACAAACAAACAAAAAAAAGGAAACCAAGCATACAAAAAATGTAGGCAGGAAAGAGCATTGGTAACAGAATTGACAAATACTTTTGGAAGGAATACTAAACAAATTTTAGATTTTGAATTTTCTGAGTGAAGAACTTTATGTAAGAAAAACAACCCCAAGGAGACTTATAGGTGATTATTGCACTGGCTTTTTTCATTCTTCCATGTGGGTTTAAGGAAAGCTTCATTTTTTGTATGATCCTTGTTGAACCTGTAGAACAGAAAGCACTCTTTATAGGGAAGAAGTCTAATAAAATTATCATTTACTACCAGTATTTTTTCTGAATACTTTCTTTTTTTTTTTTTTAGAAAGCTTATCTTCCAAGCTGTTTTGGCAGAAGAGTCTATAGATGACAGGGTTTATGTGCTTTTTTTCAGATTTGGCTGAAATGGTTCTTGCTGGAAACGAAAGCATCTCTAGAAACATCTGATACCCTGGCCACCTGTAAAGGAAAGCTTGTGCATTTTTCCCAACATCAGACTAGGGCTGGTCTGGTAGCACTGGTATGGAGCAGAACGATTTATCTGAACATTTCTGCAGTTAAGTTCAGAATAGCCAGTTGAGAGAGTAGAAAAACCTGCACAGACAATTTTGCTGGGTCCACCCTCAAAATGTACTTTTATGATATTGTAGTAGAGCAAAGAATAGAGTCTAAAATCAAAAAACCACAAAACTTATTATCTTTGATTTTTTGTTAACTTCAAACTCGTTTTTTCTGTCTTTTTTTCCTTCCAAAGCCATTCTGCACATTTATTCTATTGGAGTAAAACAAAGCATATGAAACATTACTAAAAAAAGAATGACAAACATTTCCTTTAAAAAACCAAATGTTTCCTTCTTCTTACTATAATAATTTATCCACATGACTTGGATTTGGCAAGACTGCCAGAGGAATGACCTTGTTCAGTACTTCAATTTATGTTTTCATCTTCAAGAATTTGAGATGGCTTGAGCGAGCAAATGTAAAATACAAGAACACATCTTAAAGCGAATGTATTTCTTTTACAAATAAATAGAAAAATACAGCCTCTTATACCACAGAAGTCCTAAACTGTAAAAGTGTAATAAAATCACACCTGAAATTTCCAGTTTTATGTCATATTTTTTTCTCTTGTCAGAGGGAAACTTAATAAGCACTACCTTTGGTAGCAGGCATCTAAAAGAAAAGTAAATGAAAGGGAAAACAAGTTAGGTGTTGGATTTTTTGTGTTTTTTGGTTGTTTGGAGGGTTTTTTTGTGCCATTGTGAAGACTTTCATTATTGACTTTATTTTATTGAGGGCAAAAAGTTTTTCAGTACAGCTGCAGAAAAGTGCCCCTTATACATGCTCTTAAAGTACAGTTCGGTGCATTCAAAGCCTGAGCACAGGAAGCTAAAGAGACTATAACAGGCCTTCTACAGAACTTGTGTTCAGAAGTACTTTGTAAGGGGTTATAGGAAACAAGAATTGGATGTACTGAGTTAGATCTTACTGTTTCTGTGCTGCCTATTTTTCTTGAAAACATGTCTATTTCTTGGGGAAATGTCCAATATAATGTGAGAACATGTTAAAGGCACTACACAGAAAGTCAAGTTTTGGGTGAAAGTCAAGACTTGGTTAACTACCATAACTTTATACTTACTCCAAGCAAGGTGAAGAGGCCCTTGACACACACAGTTTTGGACCTTTCTGAATGGGACATATATTACATATAAACATATATATCTGTACAATAGATAGCTTCCATAATAAGTTTTCTGTTACAAGATGTACAAGAGGTATTTGGAATAATGTAATAAAGAGCATTTATATGTCACAAGACAGATTTTATGTATTGAGAAATGCAGTGTCTCTGAATATTTTTTAAATGGGGAAAATATTTCTTCTTCCCCTAAATGTTATTTTATGGAAATGGTAAGAATGAATCACATGTATCTTTTACGGATGATCCCAGCCTCAGTGCCTCTCCCTTCCCAGTCCCCCCATATTGTAGCCAAAGTATTGCATATTTTCTGGCTTTGTTTTTGTTAAACATAAGATGACATTTTTTTGGTGTGAAAGCCAACACTTACATTTTGTCTTGTGCTACTTTCAGCAGAAATTTGAGATGATAAGCATACCTCTAGAGGAACAGATCTTTTTGTCACTAATTATGATTTTCTTCCTAGCAACTCTGTGGCAGAATCATAAATGATAGGATCGTTTTAGCATAGTATATGGGGTGTTTGTTTAATTCTTTAAGCTAAACTGTGATTATATTTCACACAAATATAATATATTGGCCCATAGGGGGCATTGGCAAATGAAATTCTAATTTATATAACTCTGCATAGAAGGCTAGGCAATTTGTCAGAAAAGATAAGACAGTGGGGGCAGCAGAAATTGAAACAATAAACTAACAGGACATCAAAGCCATGCTGCAGAGTTTCTGAGTCTCTTTTCCAAGCTACATGGAAGAATGAAAGCTGAGTGGTCAGGAAAATGCATGAACAGAAAAAGAAGGAATATTTGGAGCAAATCCTTGTGGTATTAAATAAGGCGGTGTTCAATAAAGAAGCCAGAAGCATTTGAAGGATTTTCAACTTTTAGGTGTGTATAACAACATTGCCTGGGGTAGATGGAGAGGAATTGATTTGGGCTCTGTATTTTAGTGTGTAGCAGAATGTGATATAACTGCTTCAACAGGCATCATGCTTCCTTTGACCAGCAATATTTCACCGTTGCTTAAGCAATATGTCTTTCCACTGAGAGGCAAAGCTTGAGTCCTGACTCCCTTTTAGTTAATGCCAGCAGTTCTTGGGAAGAATGGCTTTCATATGCTGCCAGCTCCAGTGTGGGCACTCATCTTCCACTCATCTAAGAGTTTCCATCTCTTTCAGTTCTGTAAAGGCATTTTTAAGATGCAGGTTAGGTATAATGTTGCAGAAATACCCGTTGCTCTGCCAGGACTGAGGTTAATTTGTGTTTCAACAGCATTGCACCACAGTGATAGTTCTGAGGAACTAATAAATTCCAACCTCTGTTTTTCTTTTTTTGCTTTGTATCATACCAGTAATGACTATGCTTCCTGTGATGGATCTGACAAGAGAGCTAAGGGAGCTAGAGCTGTGGGATGGTGTGAAGCAATGAGCACACACTGTCGTGCAGTAAGGGAGGTAACATCTGTCCCATGACAGCTGTTTCTAGTCCTGCATCACCCACTAGAAGAAATTATCCTTGCAAATATTTTATCAGATTTGTAAGAGATGTGATAATATAAGTGTGATGTCAATATGGGATTTTTATTTTATTTTCACAAGAATTTGTAAAACAGAGGTATGGAAGGTATTGCCTTCACAGCATCTGAAGCTTGTTTTAAACATGAAGAAAACTAAAGAAAAAAAGAAAGACTTGATGAAGTGTTTTTAATCTGCCTGATAAACCCAATGACATTTACTATGTTGCTGAAATTCCTGATGCAACGCAAATTAAGCATAGGATTTAATTAAGCATAAAATGAACAACCCCATGCACCAATATAGGTTAGGGGTAGACCTGCTGTAAAGCAGCCCTGAGGAGAAAAATCTTGGAGTCCTGGTAGACAATAAGTTAACCATGAGCCAGCAGTGTGACCTTGTGGCCAAGAAGGCCAATAGTATCCTGGGGTGCTTTAGGAAGAGTGTGACCAAGGGAGGAAGAGAGGAAGACTGTGCATCAAGGGAGGTCATCCTCCCCATCTACTCTGCCCTAGTGAGGCCATATCTGGAATACTGTGTCCAGTTCTGGGCTCCCCAGTTCAAGAGAGAAGGGAACTATTGGAGAGGTCAATGAAGATGACTGGGGCACTAAAGCATCTCTCTTAGGAGGAAAGGTTGAGAGAGCTGGGACTATTTCATCTGGAGAAGAAAAGACTGAGAGGAGACCTTATCAATGTCTATAAGTATCTAAAGAAGGGCAGCTGTAAGGATGGAGTCAGACTCTTTTCAGTGGTGCTCAGTGACAGGACTAGGGGCAATGGGCACAAGCTGGAACACAGGGTGTACCATATACATATAAGGAAAACCTTCTTTACTATGAGGGTGATGAAGCACTTGACCAGACTGCCCAGGAAGGTTATTTTGTTTCCTTCTCTGGAGAGATTCAAAACCCACCTGGATGAGATCCTGTGTAATGTGCTCTAGGCAAACCTGCTTTGGTGGGGCGTTGTACTAGGTGGTCTCTAGAGGTCCCTTCCAACTCCAATGATTCTGTGGTTCTGTGATTCTGTTTTTTTAAAATCTATTGACATGCAAAAGGTTTCTAAACACATGTGATCACACGTGATCATATATGTTGAAAACCTCTTTCCTTGTTTTTCTTCCTACCAGACTAACATCAAATTAAAATCCAAAATTTCCTTCCAAAAATTGTCTTTGTCATGCTAGAAAGTGACCTCTAAAAGTAGCAAATGTATTAAAGAGTATCATGCATGTTAGAGCTCAGGAAAAGTGGCAGACTGCCACAGTGGGAAATTAATTCCTTGATATGACTTTGTTTTAAAATTTGGGCAGTCCTTAAACTCATTCCACATAGCTCCTAGTTATCCCACCTTATTTCATACTAAGGGATCTGGCTAGCTTTCCAGAGATGTTTATAGATGGCCTTTTAACTGCAAATGATTTGATGCTGGAACTGTGTGTTTGTCATTCCTGGTAAAGTGGATGATGTAAGATTTCAGCCTAAAGGTGATACTGCAATAGAAGACCATACAAATAATAAATGATAATAATTAATCAGAACAGTCTGAGCATGAAAAGTAGCACTGCACAGCTCCCCCAGGTGCCTCTTCCTGACATGAAGAGTTCACCTTGAGGATGAATTGGCAGTTCATTCTCCATGCCCATGCAATTTCCACTCTCCCTGAGAGGCTCTATTAGCAGCAATTGTGTTTGTAATTTGTAGACGTGTCAATCACCTAATTTCATATAGGCCACTGAACAATTATTAGAACGCAACAATTTGGGTTACAACTGACCTAGGCTGAATTTTAGCTGGTAATTTACATCTGAAAGACTCCATATGGTATTACAAAGTCCCTGAGCCTGCAGATTCCAAGTGTTTATTTAATTCAGGTATGCTTATTAGTTTTTACACACGTTCACACAGTCTACACAATTTAGTTTGTAAATCTGAATGGATAAATGCCACTGATTTGGCATTACATATGGAAAGCACAATTTGATAAATTAATTTGGGCCTAGGGCATTAATCAAAAATGTTGATGATTTCAGAGTTCTCAGTTGCTTTCCTGTTTTGGTTGTTCCTTGTCTTCAGAGTGGGGGCTTCAACTCTCAATCCTTGGAAATATTTCCATGGATGCTTTTTTTTGCTGCGCTTCCCAGCCTGATTGATTCTCTGTCCAGTCACACAGAGCTTAATACTGGAGCTTGTGCTTGGGCACCCTGGTGAATCCCAGGAGAAGAGTCCTGCTCTGCCAGCCATGCAGCAGTTGTGTGAGTTCACCCTTCCCATGGCCTGGACTATGTGCCCAGAGTCTGGGAGCTGCTTTCCGGCAATCATCCCCTGAATCACAATGAAGGTTGTCCCTGGACATGACAAACGTAGTAAGGTTCAGAGGTTCAATTTTGCTTGAGCAGATGCTGAACAGTTTAGATAATTGACTTAATCGCTTGTTCGAGGTTTAAATCCTGGGAGAATCACTGAAGTATTTGAACACCTGGGAGTGTGGTGAGTACTGCTGACTTCCTTAATGCATTTACCATCAATGATTTTTCTAGGATTAACAACTTGGACTAAAAACTTGCATGATATCAGATTTTATGAAGAGTCTTCATTCTTGCCTAGTTAGATAAACCACAAGAGAGCAGCCTTTCTTAAGGTTTCTCAGTCCTTTTGGTTTTCAATGAGAGAGTATATACAGGCACAAACAAATGAAATTAGGGTAAAACTTTCCATACATATCAGAGATTTCAACACTTGACAGTGGGAAGTTCACTTTGTTTTATTATTAGTCAGTGTTCAGTCTTGCATGAGACGAAGTGTGTTCATCCCAGATCTACAAAAGCTAATCAGCATGCTGGGAATTAAGTAAGAAAGTAAATGCTTTGCTGCATTAGCCTGGGGGCTTCAGAGAGAAGGCTTTACAGAAGCGAGCCCCACAGGTACTTAGGAGGAGCTTTCCTCCATCCAACCATGAAGAGTTCAGATAGCCAGGTTTAGTTCACAAGTGTAATTCTACTTTTAAGAACTGCAATGGGCTCTGCACTTCATGAACTTGCAGGACATAAACTTCCTTCTCCCTGACCTCTTTGACTATTCAGAAGCTTTGCAATGTTGAAAAGACAACAAGCTCTATCAGAAGCCTTGTCCAAGCAGCCTGAACCAGATCCATGCAACATGGACAGATGAAGTCAGTGAACTACTGGAAAGAAAGATCCCATTCTCATGCAAATATCTTCAGAAAGAAAGAACAGGAGAAATGAAATACACAGAAAATATGATGTATTATAGTAGTTTCTAAAAGGAACATTTTTCAGTTTTCTTGAGCTGTCAGCAGCTCTTTAAGTTTGTTCAGATGTGATGAGGCAAAATTAAATCCTTTCATATATGATTATTTTTATATTTTCAGGGTCTTTTTTTTTTTTTTTTTTCCCCCCAGGTATTATCTAGTAACACACAAGATAATGCACTGTATGCAGGCAGAAACAAGACAAAAAGATCAAACATTCCATTTCATCATCTTCTAATACTTTGATGCTACCATAGGCAAGATGAATAGAAGAAAAGAAGCAAAAGGCCACTTTAAAATAGGATCTAGGAAAGAAAAATATTATACACTGAGCTGCTATAAATTCCTGATGGTAAATCTGAGAAAACCCAAAGTGCTAGAGATGTAGCACACTGGTAATGCAAGTAGCGATTTAAACTTCAGCAAAAAATCCTTCCTTCCCTGCCTCCCCCCTTGACTTGGAGAAACATATTCCCTGATGTTCAACTATTAGTCTCAGGAGGAAGAGAAACCTGGAGGTGGACATATAAAATATCTACAATTATACAAGTATGATCTAAGTGTGAATGCAGTCATAGAAGTAGTGATGTTCAAGCCTCATCTGCTTCATATGAATATGAAAAAAAGAAAACAAAAAAGCCACAACTCACTCAAGGTATGACACAGATAACCTCAGGTGACATTTTCATTTGTTTATATTCTGTCTCATGCATCTAGACTGTAATTTTTTTTTTAACAAGTGGATAATAAGCTTTCCTAATAATTTCTTTAGTATTTAATCAAAACAGTAAATGCTCATTTCTGTCAGACTCAGCATGTTCCCTGGGATAAAACATCTCTGCTGTTCCTTCCATCCATCTCCCTGCAATGTATGATTACTCTGGATCATCTATTATTATTTATTCTAATATTTGAACTCAGTACTCCTTTATATGAAGAGGTGGATATGAATAAAATAAAACAAACAGTGAAGACTTCATACCGCTTTCCTGTTAGGCTTAGTTAAGTAATATAAGAAGCTTTTGGAGAAAAGAGAAAACTCATTTTGTTAAATTACTCAGCCAGTTGGGACATTCAAGAAATTAAATCTTTTGGACAACCACTTCAATTTTTGAAAGCTTATCGTGATATATCAAAACTGTTCTTTGGCCTTAAGAGAACAGTGGTAGTGAGTGTGTGATGATTTCAGCAAGATATGTCAGGAGGCAAACAGTATTGAACCTTATCCTCAGTCACACGTAGGAAGTGTAAGAAGATCTGCATGTAAATGAGAGCAGTTTCATATGCTGTCTTAATATACCATAATATTCTTAGGCTGTTATTCCATGGATATTCTGACTTTTAATAAAACAAGCTTTTTGATAGCTGTCTGTTACTTCTTCCAAATGAAGTAAAACCATACAGAAGCAGTGTGTCTTGGAAGTTTTTCTTCAAGTTGTTTTCAGAACTGACCAAAAGATACTGTGGTGCAAGTCTGAAAATGCCCAGAAAAGAGCAAACTGCAGGGCCATTTAGTTGCTTGCAGTGTGCAGTTTCCCCATGTCCCATAGGATGGTAATCAGCTGGAAGGCAGAATGTATCAAATGAGCACAGTGCATCTTCCTACATTTTTTTTAAGACCTTTCTTTCTTTCTTTCTTTCCTTGCACTAGTCCTAAGGAAGTCTGACCCATTAATCTCTTTATATGTCAAGTTATTTTCTTCTTTTACATGAGAGATCCATAAGAAAAGCGGAAAGGTCAGGTGGGGGAGAGTCTGTCTCAGTTGCATAGTGTACTACTACTGTTGTGGCAGGGAAGGAGGATATTAATGACATTAATTAATGGCAGAAAAGATTCTTCATGGGTCCTGGTACTAGAAAGAGTCCATGACCTAAACTCCTGAGCTGGCTCTGCCAGTGAGCTGTTATTAGCCTTCTATATCTAATGTATTTTTTCTCTTTAAATTCAAACCCGAAGTTTATAAGGAATTTCAAAAATGGCATGGTAATGGCAAGGATAAAACACCCAGATGTTGAATCTTCTTGTGTATTGTTTTTTTAAATAAAAAAGAAATCAATACATTTATGATAGAAAGCTGCAATCCCAGATGTATTTTCAGTTTTCATATTTGATAGACACAAATGGCAGGACAACGCTTGTGACAAACCTGTATTTTGATAAAACTTTCAAAGACATGACAAAAACACATGCCTCTCTTTATAGCCTCCAGCTATACCATCTCCTGCTCTGATCTCTCTAGATTTTACATGATCTTGTAGGCAGGTTGAGGGCTTGACTGGCAAACTCCAAGGAAACCCAAGATACTGCTAGTGACTGTGTTGTCTGCTGTGCAGTTACCACCATCTTTGTTCAACACTGAGCCTGTCACCTGATATATCTCTAACGAGCACTGACTTCTGGAATAAAGCTCCAAGTCGAGACACTTAATCACCCAAGGTCTCATAAAGATCTCACATCAGGGAAAACACAAGTTTTAATGTACTGTTGATTTACATTCTTCCTGCAGCTATATTCAGAGGCAGAATGCTTGAATTCCTGTTTGAAGCTCTTCTCTTGTGTGGTCTGCTACATCATATTTGGTTTTCTGATTTAAGCAGCAGAATTTGGGAGAAAGGATTGCTTATAAAAACTGTTCCGTTTCTTCAAGTGTTTGAAATTAGCTTCTGATTTAATATTTATAAAGCATTTTGAAATCTCTGTGAAAAGTACTATAGAATGAACTTCAAGGGGCAGTTTCAGATATGCAAGGTCAGGCCATGGCAGAAAAGAGCTTATGGATGCAGCAAATTTCAGAGGACCTATCAAAATTAATAGACTTTGTCAACGGGAATCCTAGGGCAACCTTCAGATGAGGAAAATAATACAAGAGAGCCTAAAAGAAGTGCAAGGGGTTTATAAAAGCATAGCTTCCTGTGGCATGCTTGGAGTCTTGTTCCACAAGCATGAAACTCATTTGTGTATTATTTGTATATAGTGAAATGGTAGAGTTGTCTGGATGGGTTTTAGGGTGGTTTTTTTGAGAATAATGCTAAATAAAGATTATTAATGCCATTTTAACATCAAACAGATATCAATAAAAGGAAAAAAAAAAAAGAAAAAAAAATTAAAAAAAAACCCCAAAGACCCCTGATACTTTCAAACAAAAGAGCCAATAATTACAGTAATTTTTAATTCCCAAATCTCTTATTGACAATATCTTCAGATGCCTTCCCATAGCATTTTATAGCTGTAGCTATAGATTAGTGCTGCTACTGAACATTACAGTAAATATTGACTATTTATCTTTAAATGGCTGACTGTGTTATAGTTTTATTCAAACAGAAGTAAATAGGAATCTTTTCTGCAATGGCTTTCTAAAAAGAAATTAATACAGTACACAGATATATATTATTATAAATAGTATAGCAGAGAGATTATTGAGTCCACTGTGGACTCTAGTGCTGTCAGTCTCACTTCTCAGGAAATGGTCTCCACAAAAGCAAAAGCAATTAAGTCTTGCAGGCATGAATAGTCTTCAAAGAAGCAACAAAACATCCCTGAGGTGCAAGAAGAAAACGAGTGAGAACACAACGAAATACAGAGGGAAAGGAAGGGGAATCCACTACAGGTTTTAGTCAGCAGAGTTGTGCTGCTAATCTAAATTTGACACTGGCTGCACATTTTTGTGGTGTTTGGGACTGTGCCTATATGAGCTGACCAGCTCTGATAAACTCTGAGCTGGGTGTCTTGGGAGCCCTGTTTGTTAGGTGGGAACGGCAGAAGTTTGAGGAGTGGCCCACCAGGACAGCCATTGGTCATGTGGTAGTAAATGCACAATTCTTGCCCTCTTCATCTCAGAAAGTAAGTAGTTGAAAACAGTCTGAGAAAATGCAGCAAGGATTATTAAGGACCAACATCCATGTGAGAAATGGTTAAATAAAGGTAGGCACTTCCATTTGAAAAAGAGATGCATGTGGATAAGCACATTCAGGCTGATAGGGAGTAGAACTTGCTGCGTCTTCCCTTATAGGGGATCAGGGGAGGAAGGGGTCAAAAGAAGCTAACAAATACATGAGTTGAGGAGTCTGCAATGAGTAGTTTAGCTGTGTTTCTGCTTTCCAGAAAAGGTTTCAATTATTTAAGTTTACAGGGATCCCAGGGAAAGCTGGTGGTGAAGGTCATGGAAAATAAATCCTTAGGGTATTTCTAAATATATAGAAGCCATGTCTGGCTCAGGAATTACTTGAGTTACAAAAAAGTTTGGAGGCTAGGGCGATACTTCAGGGAAAAGTATATGCTAACTGTTCTTATACTCCTGTAAGGTACTTTTGTTCTCTCTAAGAGATAGACACGGGGCTGAAAAGACCTGGTCAGACCAAAGATTGCTCTTGTGTTCTGATGTGCAGGTGCAAAGAAGAAGTCATGCTTTAGGCTCTGCCTGGATTGTCCAGTTTTGTCAAGATGGTTTGAACACATAGAATAGAATCATTTGGGTTGGAAAACCTTTAAGATCATTGAGTCAAATTGTTAACCCAACACTGCCAAGTCCACCACTAAACCACGTCCCTCAGCATCACATCTACGCATCTTTTAAATACCTCCAGGAATGGTGACTCCACTCCTTCCCTGGATAGCCTGTTCTGAGGCTTGACATCTCTTTTGGGGAAGAAATTCTTCAAATGTCCAATCTAAACCTCCCCTGGAACAACTAGAGGCCATTTCCTCTTGTCCTATCGCTTGTTCCTTGGGAGAAGAGACTGACCCCACCTGGCTCCAACCTCCTTTCAGGGAGATGTGGAGGGAAGACAGTTAAGAACAACACAGGCAGTAAGAATCAGCTCTGGTGCAAAACAGCACTGAGGTACTGAATGATCAATAGCTATTGCATGCTACCAGAGGAAAAGGAGCAACAAAGAAAAAGGCTGCAGCAGAAAAACGGGCAGTTAAAAGCTGCATGAGAGTTTAAACTCCCTGGAAATAGAAGAGTTTTAAATAGCACTTCACTCTGCCTTTGCTAGTAATGGATGTCAGCAAAAGGCAGAGATTCAGAAGGTAGTCTTCTTTCTAACAATAGCTAGCTCTGAAGCTCTTGATGTGTTTAATAGCTTCCACTTAACTCAGTAGAATAGAGTGACTGCAAAACTACTAGAAATATTTGAAGATTCCTGCATTCTATAGGAACACTAAATCGATGAAAAGTTTGTTGGTTTTTTTTTTTTTTTGGTTTTTTTTTTTGGTATGTGTGTGTGGTTTTTTGCTTGTTTGTTTTTGCATGATAGAAAGATGGTATCATGTGTTCTGGTATTAGATAAAGGGTGCTGGAACATTCACCATGCTTGTCCAAATCCACTTCACAACAACAGAAGACAAAAATGTAAAAGCAAAGTAATGTAAGAAATGTGGAAGAACAGGAAAGAGAAAGACTGTGACTTGTAATAAGGCTAGGTGGTTTTCTAATAATCTTGCTATTATAGAAAAGCAAGTTCAGCATATTAATGTATTAGATGTTCTGAGACCTGGCAAATTTGAATAAATTCCAGCTGCTGAAGCCGTATGTTTTTAGCTGCCTTTTAAATCTGAGTCTTCTAGGAGAAGACTGTGTAAAATAGCCTTACCAGGCTGTTGGTTTGTTGGTCAGGCTGTTGATTTGCTGTTTGGGTTTGTTGTGATATTTATTTATTTATTTATTTATTAGTAATGCAGGTGTTGGAAAAAGTTGGACAGAGAATGAAAAGGAGACACAGGATTAAGAGCAGGGAAACACTTGAAAGTTTGTGTTTTGGCTCTGTTATCATTTAGATGGAGGTGGGAGGGAGGTAGGCTGAAGGCCTAGCCTGCTTTGTCAGTCATCTCTCTGGACCAGTATGGTATGGGTTCCTATGTGTCAAGATAGATCACAGGAATATAGTGGTTATGTGGCATTAGGCCAAAAGTCTGTCTTGTCCAGTATATTGTCTCTAGACCAGCTAATGGCAGAGTATAGGAGTAAGATACATTACAGATTCATAGTTCTTCTGAGAGCTTCCAACAATCAGCTTTAAGGATTTCCTGAGCTATATCTGGATTGTCATGCTTGACACTTCCTTGATGTGGTTTAATCCTTTAAGTCAACCTATTTCCTCATAGGAACCCCTTAAATTCTGCAGTCTGATGTTGCAATGGTTTGGTTGCAGATTTCCACACCGGAAATCCCAACCTACGTTGTTGAGATTTACTATTTTCAAACCACTTCTATTAATCATAAAGAAAAGCACTCCAAAAGTGCAAGTGGGATTTGCTTATTCTCTTTTTATTTAGTTTACCAGGAATAGCCTCCTCTGTGTCCAATTTTAAAGATGAGTTCCATTTTATAATTTTAGCCATCTGAACCTTCTTTTTGCTAAATAGCCTTCGTGTCCACCTAGTGCTTGAGTTGAATCAGAACATAAATGCAGTGGTATGTTACAGACTTCTTTTTGTTTCTAGAGGAGTTAACATCAGGTATTTTGGGGTGTGGTACTGAGCTAGGACATAAGTATTTCACCTTTTTGCTATTTGTTATTCATTACTGTAAATGTAATAAAAATTTTAAGTGGGGAGCCTAAAATCAGGTAACTCAGACAGGTATCGTGTTAGTGGTAGTGTGATATTTTGGGGTATATTTTGCTTATTGCTAATATCTGAATTAGTGGGAATTTTAAATGTCCCATTCCTGAAGACAAGCCATTTATTTGAAAGCATAAACACACTTAAGATTTCAAGAGAACAGACATGCTAGTAAGTTTTTAATACCTTTCATCTCAAACTGCCATGAGCTCTCTTCTAGTTGTTCTGTGAATATCTAGGAGGTCGCTGTTTGCTGGTATAGTCTAAATGTTCACATTACAAGCACAGAAGGATTTTCCTTTCAGCAGTGTGAACTGGGATTTATGACTGGACTTATGACAGTTTCTCTGACTTCAACTCACTGGGCATGCAGGTAAACCATTACTATCAAATTTTATTCAGGTTTAGAACCGAGAACTCTGCAAGGTACTTTTTATCGCAGAGCAACCTGTCTGTGCAAGGTGTACCAGTGCAACACGTCTGCACATATTGCTGTGTTTGCTGCCAGCCCGGATGAGAAAACAAACGCCCTTAACTCAGAGGGGTTGTTGAAAGCCTGGTGCTGCAGATGACCAGCTTGCTGGGCTGAGGCTCTCTGCCCTGATGTGTGTGGCTGGAGTGCCCTCTTGTGCCAGTGAGCGCTGGTAAACAGCGCGGGATGCAAAAGGTCCCTCGAAACACCTGGCTGCCAGAGAAGGAAGGAAGCTGAAGACAAAATCCCCTTCCTGCTACGGCCTTTTGCAGCTGCGTTTTAGTCACCAGCGATTTGTTTGTTTCTGTGAAATGATGCAAATAGAAGGACAGCCTTTGGGCTTTTACAGCTTAAAACGTGCTTTGTATTCTGTTAGTATTTTGACATTAGCTGAAAAAGGAGCACTTAGTATTTCTCTTGTGGGTGAGGTCCAAAAGCTCTGTTATGGGGAGGAGCTCCTGGTTGTGCTAGGTGCTGTCTCCATACTCAGAGGTAAGGAAGGCCCTTGCTGTGCTGTGGAGCTTTAATTGTGTAAGAAAAGTAAGCAACCAAACCTGGATATTCTTTTGCAGGAGAGAATTTCCACCCTCTCCCCACTCCAAACTTCTCAGCTGTGCTTAATCTGTTTCTAAAATTAGACAGATTGAATAAATATGTCTTGATTGGAAAAAATAAGAAAACTTCAAGGGAAGAAAGGGCACAGTGAACAGAACTCAGTGAGCAGAACAGACCCAGGAGGGTTTTGTCACATTATCATTTGAAAATGGCAAAGCAAAAATCTGCTGTGGCCTCAGTGTTTCAAGATTGCTGTCAGCCAAGAAAAATACCTGCCTATAGAAATAAGTTTAACTATTACAGAGAAATTCAGGGGTCATGTCCCACTCATTTGATCAAATGCCTTTTGATCATTCTAAAATTATAGCTGTCCTTTTGAGGGTGTAATTCATAACAGAACTGTAGGGAGTGTGATGACTAAGCAAGAAAATTGTCATTGTACTACCAAGTGTGTAACCAAGAATGTCATAACATTGTAAAAAGAAAAATCCAAACCTAGTTTCTCAATACAGGCCATTGAACTGGATAAACCTAGAAAAAAGAAGGACTTGGCACATATTTTTCCAAGTGTTAGGTACTTTGACTTCAGTTGAAATCCACAGGTACAGGAAACATGCAGTATCTCTGCAGTCAGTGAAAAAGCAGACTGGGTTTTTTGTTTGTTTTCTACTGTGCTTTTACTTGATTAGCATGTAGATTCAGAAAGCCATTTTTGTCTCATTTTAAACATCCTATTCTTAACATTTGCTGTTGATGTAATATACTGTGAGAATTCCACCCTAACTTTATTTGATTGAGAGTCCAAAGAGAAGAGGTTGGAATAAGAGATACAAAGATGAGGGAGTAGCTGGTGAAATGCAAACTGAGCTGAGCTGCACAAAAAGAAGCAGAGAAACAGGAAAGGAGGGAAAGGATGATACTCTGACTAGAAAATAGATGCAGTGTGCCTGAAGACCTGTATGAAAGTAGCTGGGTGTAGAATTTAGCTATTAAAATGCTTTCATCCTGTGCCTGTCTTCCAGCCCTGTTGGTGTGTCTCTGCATTCTCCACATATGGGTCCTTATTGGACACTAGGCTTGCACCTGCAAACACAGTCACCAGCTCTTAAGCTAGGACAATGTGAGAATCAGATGGAGTTGTGGAAATGACATTTCTTCTCTTATTGAGGTAGACAGTTCTCATAGGTTAGGGCCCTGTGGCAGAAGGGAAGTGAGTACACCATAAAACTAGTTCATTCACTACTTTGATTTAACAAAGATAGGCTTTGTTTACTAGCCCAACGCAAGACATTAACCCAGTTAATAATTACCTTAAATAACACAAATTTGTCTTAAGTAATTTTTTTATTTTATTTATTAAAGGATCCTATTAATTAAGTGCAGGTGCTGCTCAGCAACATGAAAATGTAAAAATATATTTATTATGTTCCATACTTACTGGATTGTATTTCTTTCACCTTAGGTACACTGCTTATATAAACACACAAGATACTGGCAAAGCTTTTGCCTGCCGAGGGTTACCCTGAAGACCAGGATTACTTATTTGTGCAGTGCAAAGACGTAAGGACTGGCTTAAGCTCTGATTCTCCTGGGATAGTGCTTAGAGTGCAATACTTTCCTACAGAGTACATTATCAAGAGGTTGAACTCTGCAATAAAGGCTTTTTTGGGTTTTTTGTGGTTTTTTTTTTTTGTTTGTTTGGTTTTGTTTTGTTTTGTTGTTGTTGTTTTGTTTTGTTTGTTTGGGGTTTTTTTTGATTGTTGTTTTGTTTTGTTTCTTCCAGATGAACAAGGACCTTCTACGTATTTCCAGCTGCAGTTCATCCAAGCAAGTGGTTGTAAACTTAGTTAGAAGGATTTTTTCAGAGGTTTTGTCATTTTGGAGGTATTTGCCACTTGGCAGGTGAACTTTAATATGTGTGAGAAGTTTTCAGATTTCAAATATAAGATCTCAGTTCCTACATGGACATGTTGGTTTCTTGGCTGCTGTTGAAATCAGAGCACAGTTGAGTGCAGCAGATGGAATCCTTTGCTTTTAACAAAAGCAAAAGGATTGGTCATGTCCATTTTGCTCTTCATGATGGATGCTTTTTCCAGTTGGAATAGGAAGGAGCTCAGCAGGATCCAAGAGCTCCTGTCCCCAAGCAGGAGACAAACATAGAGCATCTGTTGCTCCCAAGCAAGGAAATGGCTCCATACCTTTTACCTGTCTGCCAGGGATGCTGTGAACTAAGCTGTTGTTCTGAGCACGTTGCAGCTCTGTGAGAATGCAGGTTGTAGAGTGGTCATTTCCAGAGGAGCCCAGCCCTAGCAGCGAGAGAGTGGACACCTTTCACTACAGAGAAAGCTCATGCCAGCTGATGCAAAAGCATGGCTGAATGATGGCACAGCCACAGGTACTGCTCAGAAAGGAGAGTTATTGGTCCCCAGAAAGTCAGTCTGGATACATGTGCCCTGTGAAACTGTGAAGATGGCTAAAAGCATGTTTGATCACTTTAGATCCATTGCCATACCATACCTCATCTACCCCATTGCCATACCATGTTGGGGGGGGTCACATTTATGGGAAAGTTATCTCCAAAAATGGTTGAACACAGTTTTGCAGAGTCTGGAACATGTGCATGGGTCCTTTATTTGCGAAGACCGTTTTACCAAGGTTATTCTATTTAGATGAAAAATTATGGTTTCATATCAGACTGTAAAGCCTTAATGGCCTATTTAACATGCATTGATCTTTGTGTATGTGAATACAGGATACATACTGGAGTTGTTCAAAAAGGTTTGATTTTGTGGTATTGGTTAATTATTTTACTATGTTTTTTTAAGACAAAAAATATTTGACGATAGTCCAAAATGGGATAAGGAAGCATTGGTAAATGTGACTTTCACAGTCTATGGAGGGTGAAAATATTAGAGGAAGATAAATATTCCCAGAGGTGTGGTGCACATAGACAGCTTGTGGGGAATTTCACGAGGAAGGGAAGACACAAATACTTTCATCAGGTCAGTGCTTCCTGCAGACTCCTGACTGTATGAACATTTGCCTTTCTGCATAGACTTCAGTCTGTGTAGGCTTTTTGACTTTCAGTGTGCAGATGAGATATTTGGACATTATTCTGTTGCCCTGAATAAAATAGATTACTTGGAGTTTGAAACGCTAGTTCATTGTCATTCAAAGAGAACATAACATGTAAAGGAGCGCTGTTAGCGTACAAAAGAAAAAAAAATCAAAAATCAAAGGTATCCCTTTCAAATTATATTTGGATTCCATCTCACATTGTTCTTTGCCCACAGCCACTGACAATGAAGCCAAGAGTTGGCATATCCCATCATGTCAGTCCACT
>JANHGN010001192.1:182492-204881 GCA_024605025.1 Megaceryle maxima | reverse complement strand
TTAACGGAACACTAATGCGATGAAAAGTTTTTTGGTTTTTTTTTTTTTTTTTTTTTTTTTTGTTTTGGTTTGGTTTGGTTTGGTTTGGTTTTTTTGTTTGTTTGTTTTTTTTAAAACAATATGGGAAAATACAAGCCTTGAGCATAGAACTGGGTCTGAAAAGCAAACTTTGCAATCTGGAATAGTGGGAGGACATGTTAAGGTATTATGAAATTAATATGTAAGCAATGACAGAGTACATGCAATGTACCCAAAGACATAATGGTATGAGTTCAGGTAGGTTTTCATGGACAGCATGGGCAACATTTAAACAAAAGATAAAAGGATTGACATAAGGCATTCATTCATTTTAAGCTGAACTTTAGCAGGCTGTAAAATGGTGCTCCTAGACTCATCCAATCAGAACTGGCAGAAGAAAAGCACAGGTATGATTAAACAAATACATCTTGGTGTTTATGGTATGTGCCTATTTCTATTAAATGCATGTGTAAACTAGATACATGAGCAAATAATGTATTAGAAGACAAAATTTGAACGGTATCAGGAAAAATTAGTATGTTGCTATGTTAAAAGCATGCCCATCCAGGGACTCAAAGGTATCAGGCAACAGACACTGAAAATCTAAATAATCTGAAAGTGTTAGTAGAACAGGGCTAAAACACAACAAAAATAATAACAAAATGTAGTTCAGAATCCCTCCAAATTGTGCAGTGGTTTATGGTAATACAACATCATCAAACCTGTTGACTATTTATTAAGAACTGTTAAATACCATTATGCTTAAATGCATAGGGAGACTTTGGCCTTTTCAAGAAAATATCTATATTCAGTTTTAAATGTATTGTAATCCCTGGAATTGAAAGGTGAACAGTATTGGATGAAAGCGACCAAATGCAGTTTATTTCCTCTGCTAAAAAAAATGCCTGAACATGTTGTCTCAACAAGCATTGTTCTCTTACACAGCATTTGACAAAAATTTAATAGATAAAGAGACTAGAAATACTTGTTGTCCATCCTGATCTAATAAAAATCTGAGATGATGTATGTACACCAAGTGCTAGAGTCACTGTTACATGTGGGACCTTAAAGAAAATAATGAAAACTATTATCAAGGTGTGCCTCACACAATATCATCTTTGAATCTCAGAAAGCTCTCTTGAACCAGCCATTTTGCTGTAAAGTGTCTTCACAACCACCTTTGCCTTTATGGCAGGTATTAAACAGTGAATTTCCTGTGATTCTACTACTGTTTTAACAGAATTTCATTGACCCAAGTGAAAGAACAGGCTGTCTTGAAAATTAATACTTTCAGAAAATCTATTTCATATAATCAGAATGATTTCTCACTGTAAATGATATCAGAATAGTTTTTAGGAGTCATCCAAATTTAGCTTTGACAGGAGAATGGCTTATTCTCTTCAGAATTGGTAGGGAAGGGGTTATGATGCCAGAGAAGAGCTGTAGTTGTTACCTGAAAATGTGACGTGCCTCTTGCATGTCCTGTACAAGATATAGGGCTATTAGCCCTACAAGAGTAAGATTTGAATCTAGAAAAATGTGGAAACCATTGTTTTTATAGAAGACTACTTTTTATATTGTTTTTCTGTCCAAGAGCTGTAAGTCAGAGCAGGACTGGTACCATATTTCTTGAACTAGTGTTGATAAAATTAAACAGTTTTTCTTTTCTAAGTAAAACCTTTTCTTAGAATTTCAGAATCCAGTCATTTATGTTTCCATTGAGAGGACCTTTGTCATGGGATAAAGGTTTAATCCCTGATACACTGCGCATTTTAATCAGTTTAAATCTTTGCCTGAGAACAGACATTTCACAATCAATGGATTTTAATAATCTTTGGGGAAAATTACATTAAAGGCAAGCAGGAATACTTTTCTGGTTCCCCTCTTTGCTACTATTGGTTTTCTATTTTGTTATTAAGAATCTTAGCATGAAACCCAGATCTTTTTCTTTTTTTTTTTTCCCTAAAGCATTCATCTGCTCTTGATGATTTTTCCTTGTATGAAGTTCTAATCTTCTGTTTGTGACAACATAATCATTTCCACAGCAGCTAATTGCAGTATTTGTAACCACTGATTAGAACTACAGGTGGGGATATGTAGTAAGGATCTAGCAATTTAAAAACAAGTCCCAGACAAGCCAAAATCCATGACAGAGAACAGAACCGTTTTCACAATTGTATTTCCAAAGCAATTATTTTATTTTATTTATATATATATATATAATGTATATTTATAAACAACCACAACAGTTGATGTAAGCATTCCCTGCTGCTGAAGAACTTCTGTATTCAGAACCTTTTGGTGACTTGGTATGCCATGGCATGTTTTCCTTGTAGGAAGAGTGTTTATGGTGATTAAAGTTGTATGTTTTGGGGGGATTTGATTTGTTTGGTTTTTATTTCTTTCTGAAGCCACAGACGAAAGAATCTGCAGACCAATGCTTCTGTCATTTTGAGGTCTCTTCCTGAATGATGGAGAAAATGGAGCAAAGCACAGAATTTTGCTTTATCAGACAATGTATGTTTGCTTAGAGAGAGAGTGGGGGAGAAGGAAATATCAAATGGTTTTACTGAATCATTGAAGAAGTTACTGATCTATAATTTTCCCTTCAAGGGATACATATGGTGGCACTGTCCCAGCACCAGTGCAGAAAGCAGCTGTTGCTCACCTGCATTTCCCACTGCCTCACCCTCTGCACTGGTGCTTTTGAATCATCCTTCCGCACCCAGACAGGCAACCCTGAGCTGGATCAAGCAAAGCTGAGAGCAGAGCTCATCCCATTACCCAGGTTTTGGCCATATAGAAGTTGCTTTTCAAATTGTTCCTAAAACAGCATTTGCAGCCCTTTTTGATGTGTTTTATGCATCATAGCCTGGAATTTTTTAATCAGCAATGGATGGGATAATTCTGAGGGAAAATATTTCAGTGGCAGCAGATCAGTAGCTGGCATTTTAGCCCTGAGCATGAGGGTGGACTTTCTAGTGCATCTGTGAAGCTCTTCCTCCCTGCAGTGTATTTTCTCCCTTCAGATTGCAGAAAGGCTGCTATACCAAGCAGGAAAGATTTAAAAGGGCTGTGACAGTCTATCCCTGAGTGAAAAATACAGTACAGGCATCAGAACAGATAGACTTGGCTTAGATAAAGTAAAACTAAGCTTTTACTCATTCTTTGTCTTGAACCTAACTCAACATATATTTCTTTGAAGACTAGAAATGCTTATTCAGACCTTTCTTGCAACTATCAGACAGAGAGGAGTTTTAATACCAGGTTTTGTTCAGTGGAAGAAAGAAAATTTATTATTAACTACTATGTTTTTTTCTGGCCTATCACTTTCAACTAGCAAATATTGGTCTGTGTTAAGAATTTGTTATTAAATGGAAGCTTGAAAATATGACCGGGTTCATAATAAAACAAAGTTGAAAATGACAAAACAATTTTTCCTCCAAATTTTATTTAACTGGCCCTTACACCTATGAAAATCATCTTGAATTCAATAATATTGATTATATTACAAAACCCATTACAGTGACAGCTTGAAGCAAAGTGGCAGGTTATCAGACTTTGCCTCAGAGTACATTTGTCAGCACTGTAATTTGAGATACATATTTTTTACAATATCATTTTGAAGCTTCATTTGCCACAAGTTTGAAGATTCCAGTCATTGATGAAGCATGTATTCCATACAAGGGCATTATGGGGGGTTTGTAGTGCAAATAAACCATTTCCAGACCCATAAAAGCAGAAATCTGGATATACACTGTAAATATTTTCAATGGTAACATGCATGTACACATATATATATGCATGTACAGATAAGTCCATGACCCATTTTTGTATTCACTTTCAGTGAATATTCACTGAGTGTCTGCAATGATCAATTAAACACAATCTTAATCTCAATTAGAGAATCTTTTGAAATTGCTTGAATTTATTTTTCCACTTACACGGACAAGAATTTTCTTCTAATAGGAGTGTGGACTTGTTTGATGGAAGAAATACTCTTCAAGGGAATGGAAAAAAGTGAATGTTTGGTATATAAAAGGAAGTAATTTGAAACTGTAATTGTGAAGCAACTGAAATTGCCTTTGCTCCATAATAGATCAAATCAACTGTGGGTAACCAAATGTAAGAGAAAAAACCCTCAAAACATTCAAAATTGCTGCACACAAAGGCATGGACTAAGTGCTTCAGTGTTTTTCTTTCTGCTTGTCAAAGAATGGTCATAAGTAGTATTGAGACTACTGTTCTGTCAGACTGTGGTAGTCCTCACAGAACAATAAATTAAGTGAAATAATTTGCTCAGGAAGATGGTAGCATAATCTTTTGTTGAAAATTGTGGAACTGCCTGCCAGTTTTCTATCCTGACCACTGTGGGATGCCTGCCTGACTGCAGACACAGTGGTCTGCAAGTGCAGCGGACTTTCCAGCAAGTCTTTTCATGCTCTATTATTGCCTGGTCTAACCCTACCTATTCCTTAGGTGCTCCAGAGGATCTCCCAGTGAGGCAGGGAGTCATCGGGGGTGCTCCTTTCTCCAGTTCCACTCTCTTTATCCTGACAAACAATGCTGGCTTTTAGAATCCAGGCTGTAATTATTATCCAATTATTTCTCCCTCATTTAGACCCTTTCTGAAAAAAAGGCTGGTTTTTTTTGGTTTTGTTTTGTGGAAACCCCCACTCCTGCATCTTTGTATCTCCAAAACAATGGGGGTCTATTAGTTCACACTGTGTGGTTACCTGAACACAAAGGTGATACCATATTGATGAGTCCCCAAATGAAACTGCTCCACCTGAAATCCCCAAGGGATATCTCCTTTGTGATTCCCTGGTGACTTTCAAAACTAATCAAGGACACACTGAGCATCTGCTGGTTGGCCTAGCAGTTATAGTGCTGTGTCTGTGGTCTTTATTTCTTCAGTCCACTGATCTGCAACAGCCAGCTGCTGAAGTGCACAAAACGTTTGTCCTTAAACCGAAGCAGAGTACTTTAGAGAGAGAGCAGTGAGAGGAACTTGTGCTTCCTGCTACAGGGATGAGATGTGTGTTACTCCCTTGTAAAATGCTAGTGCCATCAAGGATAAGAAGTACAGCATTTGTTCATCCAGCTTGGAAGAACTGAGGGTGCCAGTTCCTATAATCCTTCTGGCTGGTTGTCTCCCAGCAGCAACCTGTCTGTTCAGCCTCTTCCCAAGCAGAATCGATGCCTCCCTCTCCTTCAGGCTCTGCTTCTTATGGAGAGGAGGGAAGAGATATGCATAGTGCAAGTGACCTGCTGCATGCTGGAATAACAGGAGTCCATGACCACAACAGGCAGTTAAACCTGAGAGCAATCCAGGTGCTGAAGTGTCTCAGAAGAACGCTTCTGAGACAATGTTTGAATGTGATACTGAAGTTGCAATTGTTCACAAGAAATTCAAATGAAAGAACAAGTTCAACTTTCAAATTGCTTGCAGTGAAAAATTTAACCAGCTAAGTCCTCAAAAGTCAATGATAAATACAGAAAAGTCTGTCAAAATACAACATGGGGCTTAAGTTGTGCCAGGAGAAGCTTAGGTTGGATAGTAGGAAAAAATTATTTCGAGAGTGGTCGGGCAATGGAACAGACTGCCCAGGAAGGTGGTGGAATCACCATCCCTGGAGATGTTAAAAAGTGTCTAGATGTGGCACTTCAGGACATGGTTTAGTGGTCCTGATAATATTTAGTAGACAGTTGGACTTGATTATCTTGATGGCTGTTTCCAACTTTAATGATTCTATGAACATAGTCTGTGTTTAGTTCTATGTTCTTACCTCCATTTGACTTACGTGATTTCACCACATTGAACAGTCACTGCTTAACTGTCTGCTGCAATATCAGGGTTACTATAAACTGGTATTTCCTATGCTCTAAAATACATTGTTGGGAGATGTACAGTTTGCTATCAGCCTAAATAATAGTTGATTGATTTATGTCCCTAATTTAATCAGGCTTCTTGCTAAATGCTTCTAGGTATTGGAAGTACATTTTGCACACACCCCCCCGCCCTCGCCAATAGTAAAAAAATCTGGATATATGTGTCCAGTTATATTTTACTTTAAAGAAAATGCAATTATTTTTCCCATTCCTCCAAATGGCCTATGAATAGACAGTTTTAATTTATTAGACAGATTATTATACAGATTATATTATTGGGCTGATTTAATTTTACTACATGCAGATAAAACATCAAGGCAGAGAAGGAAAAAACTGGGCAGATATAAAAGCATCTAGACTAGGATTAATCAGCTGTTCACAATGCTTTTGAGACACTCCATCATAGTAAACATTCCATTCAGCTCGTAAAAGCCATACTCTCATTATGATGAGAGTTGAGCAGATTATTGACAACAATTTTTTTAACTAATTAATTTAGTCTCTTTGTATCAACAATTGCCTGTGGAAAAATTCTTTATGTGCCTGATTTTACTCAGAAGGGGTATTTTCACCCTCTTTTTGCCTGCTTTCCTACAATGATTATACTGTGAGGAAAAGACTGTGAATATTTTACAACTGAGATTTCAAGTTGGACCTGTATTATCAGTTACAGTTTTTTATATAAAGAATCTGAGAAAACTTTTAGTTTCCTTTGTGAAAAGACTTATGACTGAGGGGCCTGAAGAACAGAAAGTGTATTTCAGATTGTTAGCATCTGCCTGGACCATGAGGATTTTACGTTACATGTCATTTCTCAAACCAGTAAGCTAATGCAATATTTTTATGGCTGGGTTTTGGGCTTCAGACTTATTTTCTTTTTATCACCTGCATTATCTACTTGTGAAGGGGAAGTCAAAGCTCAGCTTTTCTAATAGCCCCATTCTAGGCGTCCTCACCAGGGTGGTGTGGCAAACAGTATGTACAGTTTATGACAACTGTGGTGTGAGTATTTGAATGTGTAGCTTAAAAAATTATTTTCAGCTTGAAGCAGAAGCCTTGCAGATTTTCTTGGCAACCAGAAAAGGAATAAACAGCATGGGAGAAAATGGTTTTTGAAATTTGAGCCAATGTTAGAACATATCATATGGTATTCATTCTCCTGTACTTGAAAAATTAAGTAAGAAACTAAAGAGAAAAAATGGATAAAGTAAAAAAGAAAATATTTAAAAATTGTTTCCACTCAAAAAGACAGACCTGTTCCTTTTTTATGTTTTCCTCAGAAATCTTGCTGATAGGAAATGAGCCCATCCTTTCTATCTCTTCTCATTTCCAGTTTTAATCAGAGTTCTGCATCCTTGTTTGATTTCTTCTGGAACTGCTACTTGTTACAGAGTGTTTCACTTCCTACCCTACCTCAAAAAGTATGTATACTCTTCTTTTGAATGTGCCTAATATAATTTCAAGTGTGTTTGCATTTCGCTCTGCTTCCTTTCAGCATATTTGCAATGTGCTCTGGTTTGCTATGTGGGCTTTTAAATATGTTTGTCCAACTGATTATGTGATATAGACCTTTATTTTTCCTCTTAATTACTGTCATTTCTTTGTGTGCGTGTGTGTGCCTGTGTATGAAATGATGCTTTAAAGCAGTTTAATATCTGTTCATTTACAAACACTGGAGAGAGCCTCCATGTGCAATGTGAGAAAATCTGAGGGAGAGAGAGGAAGAAATACAGCTAAAGAAGTGGGGATAAATGAAAGTGAAAGATTTCTTGAGCTTCAGAATTTTGAGGCTGGAAACAAATTGCAGCTGTGTGCACGCATACATCTGGGGGCAGATTTTCTTCTCTAGCCTGGCTCATTCTAAGTGCTAAGGGCAAACTAGTGGAAAAGGAAGAAAATTACAAATATTTGTTGTCAAGATTGCAGCAAAGGAAGACAGAAAGAGGACAACAACAAGAGAAGTACCCATGAAGATGATGGATGTGAACAAAAGTGTGTATTTTACAGCGGACACAGATATGTAAGTGTCATATTAAAAAAAATAACCTTGAATTAGAAAGCTGGTAGGGAGCAAAGTTGGTAAGCGTTATGAAACGAAGAGCCTACTCCTTTCATTTATATTTAACTGAAAAAGAAGAGGAAGGATTTCACTGAGCCAACTTTTTCATTTCTACAGAAGATGCTGTTTTATCTGGGGTTGTGATAGAAGTTACATTTTATATTCCCTTTATATTTTGGCAGGGAGCTGACACTTTGTTATTTACATGCATTATGTGGTTATGTTTCATTACACAGTATAATAATATGACACAGCTAAATGACAAAGTCCCTGGTGAACATTTTAAGCGGTACGCATCCCAGGACTGCAGTAAACACGCTAAATTACAAATTCATGGACTGGTGAATATGGCCATTCAGCGATATAGGAATGGTTCATCTTAATAGGCAGTAAGTTCTGCTGAAAGGGCATGGGGAATAGGACAGTGACTTATTTATTTATTTATTTACTTAAGGGCTGAGGGTAGAAGCCCTCAAGAAAAAAGTACACAAATTTAGTTAAAGCACAAGGCAGAGGAAGTTTGTAGTTGTAAAGAGTCATCCAGACAGAGTGGGAAAAATCCCACAGACTTTAATGATGGTTTCACCGTTTCACCAGTATCTTGTACAGCTACTAAAGAAACGGTAAGTGCACTCACAGGTTAATTGCAAATTAAAGGCAGGGCTTAGTGATGAAATACTAAGATTTCTTTAGAAACTGATTACTCCAAGACCTCAGTCAATTAAAAATAACAGCCCCAGGGGGCTACACATGAATTTTGAACTTGATCCTTCTGCTTCTACCCATTATCCTCTTTGTCATCTTTCTATGCTCGTAATGTTTATGTCATGTCACACCATTTTCATCTTTGGTAAGATATGTCACTTTTATTCCTGACATATACTACAAGCTGTAAAATAATTTTGGGGTTAATGAAACAATGAGATAAATGAAAAAGCTTTATGTACCTTTTTTTTAATTAATATTATAATTTTGTATTAAACAGAAGGCAAAAGGAGCAGAGGTGAAATCAGAGAAGAAAACAAGAACAACAAATAATTACTAAGCCTTTTGTTTAAAATACAATGTTTTAAGGGTTCTAGTTATTATTCATGTGAAGCTACTATTGATTGTAGATTATTATTCTATAAGAATAATATTTAATATCCACCTTTCCCCTAACAGTGAGTTTTGGTTCTGTTTTTCTATAGATGCTGTACTGTTTTAATTCTCTACTAGATACCGAATGCATCCTCAATAGCCAAGGGTCATACAAATGATCTGGCGGTCCCACACTCTGCCAGAAGTTCAAGCTGGCAAGCCCCTTCCACTACAGTGATCCCAACCTATACAAGCACGTCCTCAGGCTAACAGCTTCATGACTTACAGCTGAAAGAAAAGGAGCACAAATTATTCTAGAACATCACAATGAAGGTAATGGAGTGCAGGCTGTGGAAAACAGCAAAATAAAACTGGTAAAAAGACTTTCTTCAGAAACATGAATCAAAGAAGGCTTTGTTTTACATTAATTTTTTGGGGTTATATAAAAAAAGAAGACTGCAGAGCTGCAACCATATGTGTTTAGACAAAAATAACTTAATTACTGTAGATTAACTGAGAGCTGGCTCAGGACTTTAAATAAAAGTTATAAAAACACCATAGTAACAGGAGGGTATATGCAGGAAAGGACAATGTATCTTCAGGATCAGAGAAGTTATATTCTGCTTGCAGAATGGATTACCAGGACAGGAATGGTCTGCATACAAGTGTATGATAGAGAACTTAGAAAGTAAGTGACAAAGAAATGGATAAAAACATCCAAAACTGTGTGAAAAGAGACAGGTCGGGAAATGTTTGTATGCATACCAGATTCTCTTAAAGAGGCACATCATTAATCATGAAGACTTCAATTACCATGGCATAGATAAGAATAAAAATCGTGAAATGACTACAGAAAGTTATTTCAGCAGGTAGAATAGAGCTATTTCCTTTTAAATCTGCTGAGTGATCAAGAAGGTCAGACATGTCTGTGCATGTATCCACAAGAAAATAAGATATATGTGATAAATGAGATAAAAGTTGGTGAAGATTTGATTTTTGTGATTGTAGAGCAACAGCATCAATTTGTAGGCACTCAAGAATATTTATAAAGACAGAAGTACAAAAATATTGGACTTTAAAAAGGCAGAGTATGATGAATATAAAATATACAGAGAGTAGTGTACAGGATATTAAAAAACATGCTAAGTGCATGTTGCAGAAAGAGAAGCTACTTATGAAAAACGGAGAAAAGATAAAATTTCTTTCATTTTCACCATTGTACAACAACATTAAACAATAGTTGGAAAGATTCCCACATGGCATAGAAATAAATCCATTTCTTTGGCCCATTTACCCAGCTAGAGATGGTAATGTATTTAAGGTAAGATTAAGGTAAGAAGAAAATGAGAAAAAAAGCAGATTTAAAAGTCAAATATGTTGCACAGAGAGGATTATACTAAAAAACCAAAAGTGGTAGAAGGAAGAAATTAGAATAGTTATGACATAATATACATATCTCTAAAGCAATTTGAGGCACAGAAAAATCTTTTATTTCCATGAACATACAAAACACATATTTTTTTCTGCTTATGATTCCTGCTGGTTTTATATGTAATTCCACCACTAGTTAAAAAGTTCCGATGACAATAGGCTACATGTAGAACATTTAAAGCAATGTCTTCATGTAAAGTATATTGGACAGAAAAGGCTGCTATTAGTTTTTATGTCCTATGTGTCTGCTGACTAAAACAACAACAAAAACCTGGTTGAAGTGAACGAAGTGTATCTTACAGTTCACAAATAAAACAAGAACAGTAGGAGGCCTTTAAGCTATTTAAAGAATTTCATGGACGTTAAAAGCCATTCTTTGTGAATCATGCTGTCTTTACGAACACTGAAATTAATTTTTTTAAGAGGTTGACAAGTTGAAAAATATCTGTCATGAAAAACTGTGTATTAACCCTTCTGTGTTATTTTGTAGAAAAGCTAAGAAAATATTTCCAGTGTAGAGGTACAAGGAAATTATAATATTAAGTAGAGGGCACACTTCAGAGGAAACTGTTGTAATGGAAGGATAATACTGCTTTCTTCCTTACTTGGAGCAGGGCTCATGGAGACCAAGGAGGACAGCAGAGAGGGAGTGGAGGTATCTTCTGTGGAGGGCAGGGAAGTCTACTGAACAGACCTTTTGGACACTGAGAAGTAGCTGAGTTTCAGTTGAGGCTTTCAACAGGATGAGACTCCATGTCATATACTGTCTTCTTTCCCACTGTCCCCATTATGTTATTTCACAATTTTATTATTTTCATAAATTGTCCTTCTGGCAAAATAAGTTATTATAAGCTGTACTAGATAAATAGGTATAACGTTCAAAAATGCCATGAATCAGGAGTCTAAAAAATCCCTTTGAGAAATGGAGCTAGATTCTGAAATGCCAAAATATATTCCCCTTCAGCACTGGAAATCCTAAAACACTTACATGGTCACTGACTGCTTGTAAAAGCAACATCTGCCTCTATCTAGAGTAGGGAGCATGTACCTGTGCATAGTAAACTTTCTGTCTCGCATCACCTGAACAGAGGGCCTTGACTGGAGAGCATCCCAGCATTCTTGGTTCCATTCCCAAGCAATAAAACCACAGCCAAAGTGAAATGCAGCTGGTGACCACCTGGGTTGCACCCTTGAAGGGATTGTGATGGGGCTGGGAAGGACAGCCTGGCACCTGTAGTATGGACACCAATTCCTACTTGCCTAAGGAAAACTGAGAGCTTCTGTTTCTGAAGGCAGAATTTAATTTATTTACATTTCATGCTTTCTACTTTTTTTATCTTATGTAAATATGCTTGCATATTAAAACAGATTTTTACAAGTATTTCAGGAGAGCAGATGGGTAAAAGACTATATATTGGGTGCAGATGCCCAGGCTCTAGCAGCAACGGGCTGCAGGGTCATCTCTGTGAGGAATGGCCAGGGCTGTCCCATGCTGGGCACAGTTGGTCCCAGATGGCTCCAACAGACCCATCACAGAGCACAGCTGAACCCTTCAGCCAAGATGGTGTCTCCTCTGTGAAAAGGTATTTTAGAAAGGGCAAAAACTACCACATAGGCAGACAGAAATAGTGAAAAACAGTGAGAAACAGCAGCATGAACACCAAGGTGAGAAAGAGCAGGAGTAGGTGCTCCAGGTGCCACAGCAGATATCCACACTACAGCCCATGGACAGGACCACGCTGGACAAGATGGATGTTTTCTGAAGGAGCTGCAGCCTGGGGAGAGGCCATGCTGGAGCAGGGGAAACATGAGAAGGAGGAAGCAGCAGAGAGAGCAGCAACCATCACATACTGACCATGGCATCTCCCAGATCCCATCCTCCCTGTGCTACTGGGAGCAGGAGAAGTATATGGGAGTGAAGGAGTGACCCTGAGCCTGGAAGAGTTGTTCTAATATGTTGTTCTAACATTTGTCTTTGTTTCTTACTATCTGCATCTGCTTTAATTGAAAATAAATTAATTTTCCCTGTCAAGTCTATTTTGCTCACAGTAGTAATTGGTAAGTGCTTTCCCTGTCTTTATGTTGACCCACAAGCTTTTTTGGTGTTTGAATTTCCCTCCTTTTTATTTTTTTTTTCTCCCTTTGTTCTGCTGTGGAAAGGGAGTAAGTGAGCAGCTGGGTGGGAGTTAGGCTGTTAGCCAAGGCTAACACCATGAATTTAAAAACCTTAAGGAGAAAATGGAAGCTAAAAGACATAATGAGAGAGAAATAGTAACTAGTTCATTCACACAGAAATCTCTAACAGAATTTCCCATCCAAACACAGGGTTTCCAGATCTGCCCTGCTCTACTGGGCAACTATCAAGATCTGCAAATTGACTGGGAGAAGGGGCAGGAGAGGTCTCCTGCCCTTCCATCAGTGACTCCTTCCTACTTCCGTGATGAAGCAAGGTGGAGGCAACAGGTCCTTTTTTTCTCCTTTTCCTTGGATACTTTCTACATGTGATGATCACTTTTTGCTTCTGTTCAACACCTTAAAATGGCAAATTCTATGTAAATGTGCTGTGACTTGTGGCAGAGAATCATATAAACATTCAAATATAGAACTCCTATCTTACTTGGTTTGACTTTGTTCTCCATTTCTACTCTCTGATAATCTTTCACATGAGACCTTCAAATTCATAAAATCCAAAAATGTCAAACTAAGACCCTGAAAATTTCCACTCATTATAACCTGTCAGAATAAAGATAATGCAGTGACAGAGCAAGAAAGGTCTACAAGAGAAATATTTTAAGTCATATATACTAAAAGAACAGAATAGGGGATCCACAAACATTCGTAATCAGATAATATCTTTAATAGAAAAGGTTTCTGAAAACTTTATAATCTGGCAACCCACCCAGTGTCATAATGGAGTGTCATAGAAAAGTGGTTGAATTAAGCTTGCCTTTAGAATGGAGCGTGATGGAAGAGAGCAGATATATGCTATATATAGAGAAAAAAGCCTCAGGCAGACAGCAAAGCTGTATGAAGAAAAAGCTGGGCGTACACTCAAGCACACACATGCAGTACAATATTCCTACATCTGTGTTTACTTTAAAGAGGTATTTTTCTGAAAAATAAATTATAGCATTATGTGAAAAGCCTACAAGGGAATCAGATAGATGAACAGTGCTGCAGAATTCTGTCTCCTGTACAAAGGGAAACTATACATCATAGTTACTGTCACTGTTGACTGTTAAAGGAATCAAGAGCAAGTGAAACTGCTGGGCTTAAAAAAGAGTAATAACAACTGTCTTAGTGGCACTTCAGCTTGTAAGCAGCTGTGAGGTTAGGTTGGTGGACAGAAAGAGAGCTAGCATATCATCCATAAATCACAGAGCCTAAGCAAAGATACAGATCCTTGGCTTTTCAGCCAATCAGGAAATCAACCTGAATTTTCAGTAGTACAAATGAGACATATTGCACAAGGGCAGTCACAGAATCCCAAGTTTCTACAAGACAGATTGATAAAGCATCTTCAACTTCAAAGTGACAGTTTGTACTTAAAATAGGGAACTGGTAAGCTGTGTTCAAGTATCCGTGCCATTGCATATGTTACCCAGGTTAAACACCTTTTACACATTTTGGAGTTTGAAACATTATACACTCATCAAGTTACCCTTTTCTGGAATTCCATTGAATATGGTGAAAGAGGAGACCAGGATGCAGATCAGGTTGTACATTTCTATTGGTCTTTCTTACAGGGTCTTAGTACGTATGAACAAAAATAATTAGGAGGGTGCAAACTCAAAATACATGTAGAACCTGTGATGCAACAGGCTCTTTCAATATGTGGTTCAAGTTTTAACTCAACAGGAGAGAATTTTAAGTAAGCAGATACTTAAAGGAACTCCCCAGCAGCCATCAGGACACTACATTTATTGCACTTAAGTTTTCTAAATCAATAGGAAATGTCAGATATAAAATACGCTAAAAAACCACCCACAAAACAGGTCAGCAAAATGCAATTCTATTTTTGAAAAGGTTGTCCATCAAATCCAGAGCTTGGAGAAATTCTATTGTGTCCAGCTCCCTGTAAACACAGGGACCACAACCCTCGGAACACTGTCAGTTTTTGTATTTCAAAATATAGTGTTCTACCTCGTGTCAAAGGCAAGAATAAATCACTGTCTAAAGTTTTACCTCTCTGACATTCCTAGTTTAGACTGTAATAGATATGCTGAGCTGGTCTTTCTAGAACTGAAGAATTCCTTCAGTTTTAGGTTGTTGTTTTTTTTTTTTCTTTTTCATGCAACTGGGTGATAAAGCACAGGTTTCTTTATCATTGCATGTCCTCTTTGCAGTTGTTTTGTTTGTTTGTTTGTTTTGGTTTGGGGTTTTTTTGTGTTTTGTTGTTTTGGGGGTTTTTTTATGTTTCATGCATAGCAAGTAGCAGCAAAGGAAGATGTAGTAATTATCAGAGAATATATTATGTAAAAGAAAAATACAGGGGGAAAAGAAAGAGTTACAAGTAATGAAGTGGCTTTATAGATTGTCTCTGCCACAGCAGGCAGATACATTACTAACCTACCAAGGAAACTATTTACTACTGAACAAATCCTAGGCTTCTTCAATTGGCAAAACTCTTGTTGACTTATAGGCAATGAGAATTTTGCCTGATAAAGACTTTAGGATCTGTCCCTATCTGAACTAGCTAGGGCATGAATGTTAAATAAGACTTATGGCCTGATGAGGGTTTTTGTGCTTAAGGCACAAAAATACATTTCCAGTGTGTATTTATATATTCAATTTTCTGCATTCAGTAGTTGTAGTTTGGTAGATATATGAGCTGCACAGTAGCTGCTTCGTGGGTAATGTGATCCTTCTTCTGCTTCTACAGAAACACATAAAGAAACTTAAATTTCATGCAGGGTGCTTAGTACCCATCTCATTTCACTTGCTATATTTCAAGAGAGTATGTCATTTTCATGGCTTTCCTGCAAACTCTTTTTTTTCCAACACTGACACAAACTATCATTTTACAAGGGCTTGCAGCATTTATAAAGAGGCGGACAACCGAGTCCACATGCTACATGCCCTGAAGAGGAAAGTATTGAAAAAATGTGCAAGGAAAAGTACAGTCTGTCAGCAGGAAAGTATCTTTGCTTTAGAATTGCATTTTTTAAAACTTAACTCAAGGCAAAGTAAAATTAAGCTAAAGCAAACTGGAAATATTTTTCATTATGTTTTCTTTATTGCTTACTACCCATCTTTCCCCAATACTCAAACGTTATTTTCTTATTTACTCTTTTGTCCAAAAGTAGATGTTTTGAAAACTATGATGTGTAAACTGCAAATGATTGATTATATCTTAAACCCCAGGTACAATAAAAGATTCGAAAAAAAACCCCAAAACAAAACAGCTCCTTATCAAAACCTAAATCAAAGTTTGCATCTTTAATAGCCCATAAGCACTCAACATATTGTTCTTGCACCTGATGTACCATAAGATGATATGCCTTAGAATTCCTGGATGATTTACCATAAGCATTTCTAAATGATTCTTAAAAGCAAATGCAGCATTTCATTCTACCATGTACCAACATAATAAGGTAAAACAAAAGATGATATTTTTCTTTTGACAGAATAGTTCTGGATATTCTTCAAACTGTGTTTCTGCGATACAAACTAGCTATACAATTCTAAAAATGCTCTTGTTGGCTTAGTTTACTTCATTTAAAGAACCTGTATAAACTACAGTACCCAAGTTCCTTTTGTTATAGTGTATGATTTATCCATTCCAGTTGCATGGAGATCTTCTTTGTGTGGGGGAGGCATATAACATGGGTAGGACAAGGCTAATGTGCTGCAAGAGAAAGGTTTAGAGAATGGATATAGTTCCCAAGTGCCAGGAAGAACTTAGAAGGGACTGGTGGGGTATTCAGGCTGGGAGGTACTCTAGTTGTTGAAAAAAAAACCCAGTGAGATGCTTCCTCTTTTTAAAAATTAATAGCATGTTACAACATTCAAACAAGCTTCAATGCCATTTCATCAAAGAGAACTCAAAGACTGGTTAACAGAGATTCAGGTGGAGAGAGGGAGGGAGGGAGACACACACAAGCACATATACACATAGAAATAATACCTAGGTAGGGTTTATTTATTTATTACTCAACATCTCAAAATGACCAGGTTTTGTTAAAAAAAAAAAAAAAAAAAAAAAGGGGTCCTGGAGCTTAACCAGTATCTCTCAGGTTTTTTTTTTAGCTCTTCCAGATATAAACATGTCCCTGCGATTCCCAAATGTGTATCTCTTTCCTTGACATAAATAATTTCATATGCAAGAACTCATTATCCTAAATTATTGCATATTCAAATATGTGAATAGCAACTCATTTTTCCACTGAAGCAGTTGGGGTCAACACAGTTGAGTAGCTACCTTTATCAATTGGCTAACAGGCTGTGACTGCTTATAAACCTGATAGCGATTTTCCAGAGCGATTTATTTTTCATTTTCTTCATTGTTTAAAAGGAAGAATATATATGATAGTTATCTGTGATCATCTTCAATCTGTATTATTAATTCTACATTGTCTGTCACATAAAAAAGACAATTCCCTCAGATTCATAGCTTACCTGAAAAATAAACATCTACACCATTGCTCCAGAAGTCTTCCTTTCACAGCCTGGTCTAGTAGTAGGTATCCATGCCCATAGCAGCAAGGTCAGAACTGGATGATCTTTAAGGTCCTTTCCAACCCAAACCATCCTATGATTCTAAGTCTTTGGTATATTGGTTTCATAAGTTTATCTATTAGCATATTTTCCTCCTTTCTCCCCCCCCCCGCCCCCCCCTTTTCAGGGCTAAGGATGAGTAACACATATTGAATGTATTAAACATCTTAGGTTCTTCATACTTTTAGGGATCCAGTCAAAAAATAAAGCTCCTGTCTCACTGACACATTAAGCAACCACATGTCTGCAGTGAGAAACTGTCTGAATAATTCATCATTTGCAAACAAAAAATGACAAGAATTGTGCATAACAATGTGTATAATCAAAAGAGAGTTCTTTTAAAATTGCCTCCTGATTACTTACACAAGTTTAAGAGAAATGTCTATGTACTGGTTGTAAATTATTAACTTTATTTAAAAAATAAATTAGCTGGAATAAGCACTTAGTATATCACGTAGCAATTATATAATTATCCCTCCTCCAATCATTAATTGAGAATTCTTTTGCAATGGGAAAGACATAAGAGGAGCCCATGGTTGCCTTTAGTAAGTGCTCCTTCCAGACTACATATCACTGACTTTATGTTGCATCTGGGAATTATATTAAATATAGCAAAATACATTTTGTCTGCAAAGAAGCTCATGAAAATTTCCCATGTTGGCTGGGGTAGATTTGATCAGCACAAGAATGGGAAAAGCAAATCAAAGAAAATCTCTCAGGCAGAGGGTTGTAACCTAAGCTTTTCTTTTTAATCCCACACATACAGACCTGCACTGACATCTAAGATACCCACACTACTCTTGCTTAAGATAATGCAAATTTTATGTGCACATCTTCGGATGGTGCCATGACCCTGTTCACGTTAGCTCTAAGTCTAGTAAAAAAAAAAAAGCATTCTGAACCACTCCATGGATTAAATGGTGGTTCCTGTGAAGCCAGTAAGAAGCCAATAGGATCTTCAACTTTGGCAATCACAGAACTGAGATTTTACGCTGTCTCCTTTGAATGTGGTCTACGGATGTTTTGGAAGAACAGGTTCTAACAGGATCTTTCTTCTTTCTTTAAAAAAAAAGAAAAAAAGATTGCCTTGAAGTAAGTCCATGTGAAGGATGTGAAAGATGCTAGCCTTGTGGTCTTGGAGACTGATTTTTCCCTTTAGCCTTAGAGTACTTTCAGCAAGGAAAACCTTTCTTGTACTAACATTTCAATATGGACCAGCCTTCATCTGAAAGGACAGTCTCTAGGACTTCAGTCTCCATAGCTCTTCAGCTTTTTTTTTCTTTTTTTTTTTTTTTTTTTCAGTGTATTATGTGTTTGTTCAGATAAACACTCAAGCTCAAGGACTGTAGTAACTTTCTGAGAAAGGTTTCCTTAGGATGCTTGCCAAATTATAGATCTGATTTGATTATGATGAGATTTATTCTATGCTTAGCACTACATAAAGCGCATGCTTTTATCAGGAGTTATTGATGTCTCCTGTGGTTATTTTTTTGCTGTAAGCAACCAAGCTGAAGGCTGATTAATGTTTCTGAGTCCTTAGGCAACTTTAAATAGGCATTTGTATTGAAAGAAAGGAAAAGAGCACATTCTTTTTCCTTTTTACACCTCTGTATACTTCATGATGGTTGTTTTCCAGCTTCTCCTCTAACTTGGATCTATTAACACAGGAGCCATCCCTACTAAGTTTGCATCAAATTGTTGGCCAACATGCATGTTCCGAACACGAGTCCATTGCTGCTGCCTCAAGGCTTGGTCTTGATATAATGTTGATTTAAACTATGAAGCCTAAATCACAGATAGAAATACGACTTCTATATACTTCTTATTATGTACTTAATATACTCCCATATATTGCTCAGTGACTTAATATGACCTCTTTATAGTTCTTAGCTCCTTTTAACTTCCATCAACACACAAACTCCCTATACCCAAGAACAATTGTATTATAACATAAAAAGCATAGGCCAAGCCTTGAATGGCTGTAATTCATTAGCTGACAACATGACAATTTTATAGTACAGATGCAGCCCAGCAGTCAAGTATTACCACTTTGCCTGCTGGCAACACATAAGGAGAAATCACATGGGGGACTCTGTCCTGGTACTTATTTCCCACACATTGAAAATATGCAAAAAGAGCCATATTTATAGACTTTGTTTTATGACATGACAGTTCCTACTTCAGTATGAAAGGACATATCACCTGAGGCAAATATTTCTTTTTTCTCTCTCAAACACTATTTCATGCTTGAAGAATCCTTGCAAACTCTTAGTCCATTTATGTGCAGATTTCCACTGTCCTGTTTGTCACTGTCCTGACCTCCGTTGCAACTGCTGGAACAAATATTACCAATAAGAACCAAAGAATAACACTGTATGGTACACACAATCACATTTGTTACATGAACAATTCAGGAAACTTGACATGGTTGGCAGACTAACAATATGAAGTACAGGTGATTTTTTTCAAGGTCCTCTTCATTTATATAGCTTATCTGGACACCTTATTCCACTCCAACTATTTCAAAGAATTTAAAGAATGTTCAGTAGAAAGAAAGCAGGACTACAATTAGAAATGTGTGAAGCTTAAAACTAGTAAGTATTGACCTTTTCTACAATGCAGGTTGGCACTGTTCTGCATCTTTACTTAGAAAAGAAGTCTAATAGAACAACACTGACCACTGTGGATGATGTGGGAATAGGTGTTGGAATAAAAGACATGTAGATGCATTAATCCAGCCATGAGAAATTTCCAGCTTAATGATTTCCCATGCTGGACTTTTCATTCACTTCTGTATGGTTAACTGTCCTCTTTTATGAAACTGTCTACTTGCCTTTTGAATCTACCTGTACTTCAGATAACTTTAACATCCTGTGACAATAAATTCTATAATCTCAATATTTGCTAGGGATGTTTTCCTAATCTTGTGTTCATTTTGAAACTTCTGTCTTAAGAATTTTACTTAATGCCCCTAGTTTCTGCAGCACCGTAAGTAAGGAAGAATTATCTTCCATTCAGTTTCTCCACATTGTGCATGACCTTAATATCACATTATATGTTATATACTTCCTCTTTTCACTCACTCTTTTTTAAAAGCAAGAATCCTAAATATTAATTTAAAAGAGCTATCTGTCCATATATCTGCCTCATTGTTCTCCTCTCTATTTTTACCTTTAATACCATTTTCTTCTTTGTGTTGGAGCACAGCAAAATTCTACTTTGTATTCAAGCTGGTATACAACACTTTTTTTAGTTGTGGTTATTTAGGTCTCCATTTATCCATCAAAAAATACCTACATTCAATGACAAAGCTGTCATTCAAACAGCACTATTCTAAATGACTCCTAAGTCTCTTAGCAATAATGTCTAATTCAGATAATTCTTTACAGATGGCTACTTTGGGCTGGTTTGCCTTATACATGTAACTGTGTTATTCAGCACTGGATTTCAGTTCACATTTTATTGCTAATGAGTCAGTATCATGAGGTCCTCCTGAAACTTATTGTAGTCAGTTTAATTTAAATTAAACAGAATAAATTTATAGAAAAAAAAAAGCAGCAAACTGTCATTCATGTAGTGCACATAGAGATCTCTGAAGGATAGCAACAGTCACCTCTCTGAATCATGGCAACTTATTTTTAATACTGTTTGTTTTCTACCTGTTAGTCCATTATCAGCTGACGAAAACATCTTTCCTTTCTTCCCATATCAGTTTATGTCTAGAAGACCCTTGATGAAGAGTTTCACAATAAACTGTCAATATCCAAATGCAATATACAAGTGCACTCTCTCAACTCCCTAACCTTTTCTCATATGTTTTTGTAGTCTCATTCAAAGAACTTTCATTGATCTGCAAGTCCATTCTTCGTCCAAAGCCACATCATTGCTTCTCTATTATATGCTTTCTGTTCATACATCCAGTTCTCTTTACTACAGTTTGCAGCAAGATTACCCAATATAGAAGTCAGCCTTGTTGGACTGTAGTTCCCATGCTTCCTCTCGAAACCTCATTCCCTCAGTAGTGCCTTTAGTTACACAATACAATTAGTGTTTCATCTGTCTCACAGCTTTTCCTTTAGAAACACTAGATTAGTACCAGCTAATCTGGCCAATCTATTACTAAAAACATGATTTCTTTTTCCTCTGAAAACTTTTCAATGGCTCTTCAATTTGAGAACTTTTCCAGCTTGCACCCTATGTGGAAAACATCTCCTATGGGAATCTCCTTGACTACTTCTGTAGAGACTACTAAAGGAAAATATTTAGTTTTCCTGCTATGACCTTGTTTTCTCTAGGAGCACCTTCATGACTCTGACCAGCTATCAGTCTTGGCTTCTTGGCAGACTTTCTCCTTCTGATGTACTTGAAAGTTTTTCTTAGCATTTTTAGTCCCCTTAATAACTTGTATTCAAAACTTTTTTTTTTTAATTCTAAATTGCTACTGTTTTATACTATTCCTTTTTTCCTTATCAGACTTGGCTTCCTCTTTTCTCTGTTTTAAGGATATATACATATATTTATAGTAGTTCTTTTATTCTTCTGTCTAATGGTACTAGCTTTTTCTGGTCCTGATCAAGTCTGTTATTAGAGGTGGCATAAATATTCCCTGTCATTCAAAGATGAGGTCTTTAAACCATCTGCACACTCTTCCAGATTTAGAGAAGCTACTTCATTTTATATAGATTCACTATTACTGCTTGAGACAGATCTTAACCTCATTTGACTTTAGGTTTTCATAATGATACCATTCCTGTGTTGGTCTCATTTATTATACCTTCTGTCTTCTTGTAGTGTACCAACATTTATCTATCTTCTGCCAGAGCCCTGAGATGCTTGACATGTCAACACACTTGGCTTGTCAAGATACTCCCCAAAATAAAAACCTCTTGTTTCTTTGTCACACAGAATTATAGAATGTCAGGGGCTGGAAGGGACCTCGAAAGATCATCCAGTCCAACCACCCTGACAGAGCAGGATCACCTAGACCAGATCATACTGGAATGCATCCAGGTGGGTTTTGAATATCTCTAGAGAGGGAGACTCCACAACCCCCCTAGGCAGCCTGTTCCAGTGCTCTATCAGCCTCACAGTGAAAAAGTTCCTCCTCATGTTTACATGGAACTTCCTATGCCTCAGCTTCTACCCATTGCCCCTTGTCCTGTCATCAGGCATCACTGAGAAGAGCCTGGCTC
>JANHGN010001192.1:138011-176768 GCA_024605025.1 Megaceryle maxima | reverse complement strand
AAAACAAGGTCAGTAGATAAAGAAGTACTTTCGCTTTTTGAATAATTTAATTTGGGCAGGATCTCCTCCCATATTCACTACTTCTGAAGAAAAGGAGCAATTAAAAGTGTCATAATTAAATTCTGTATGTATTATTAATGCAAATAATTCATAAAAATATAACAATGCAATCATGATGTGATTAAATCAGCATTATAGTAATTCCTTAATTTTGGAGTCATTTACATGGGTTGCTGATTCATTGTATTATTTATACAAAGTATTCTAGAGTAGAAGACATGCATAGCTGCAATTGTTAATCCTGAACGCTATTACCAGAGGTCAAAGTTCTAGCAAGGTCTTACGTTTCCTGGCAGGTGCAGGTGTCATGAATTACCTCCTCGTTTGGACTGCCACAGAAAGTCTATTCTAGAAGCAGATCACTGGGTGCAAAATATGCTCATGCAGATCTGGTGAAGGCTCAGACACCCTATCTCAACATTTAATGTACCCACTTTTAAGTGGCCACTTACTATATAATTAATGCTGTTGGCCACTGAATAAGCAAGTGTTGTCTTCTCCCCTTTACATCATCCTTGGTAACAATTACAATAGAAATATACTTCCAAGTCTTATGTTTTTTGCTGCTGAGGCTCTGACATCCTCACAGCAGGGAAGTTTTTCCTCATGTTGAGGTGAAAATTGCTGTGTGCCAGTTTGTGCCTGTTGCACCCTGTCCTATCACTGGGCACCGCTGAAAAGAATCTGACCCCATCCTCTTGACACTCAGCCTTCAGGTATTTGTAAACATTGACCAGATACACTCTCATACCTCTTCTCCAGGCTAAACAGCCCCAGGGCTCTCAGCCTTTCCTCATCAGAGGGATGTTCCAGTCCCTTCATCATACTCGTTACCTTCCATTGGACTCTCTCCAGTAGTTGTCTCTCTTGAACTGGGGAACCCAGAACTGGACACAATACTCCAGATGTGGCCTCGCTAGGGCAGGACAGACAGGGAGGAGGACCATTTCTGACCTGCTGGTCACACTCTGTTTAATATAGTGCTTTAAAACACATGGAGAAATTAAATAAGTATCTACAAGAAAGCATAGATTGCTTCTACAGTCTACAGACTGTCGTGCAGGTAATAAACAGCTTGGACTACATCATAGAAGTTACAAAAATTCAAAGCAGTCTGATCCTATTGATCTTAGTACAGCATTAGCTAGCCATTTCTAAATGCAAAACATATGTTAAATCTGAGTCAATGTGGTTTCTACATTAATTCAATTCTTTCTTACTTCAGAAAAAAAATGCTTGTACTGTACAAATCCTACTTTTGCAGAGCAATTCCTTAGATATAAACAGCTTGGCTATTCTTAATGTTCTCTATACTGCTGAGGATCTCAGAAAGGCTGGAGAGATACATCACAGCAATCATTAGTGATCGAGAGTTTCCAATTAGTAAGTCACACCTACTTGTCAAGCAGTTGATACAAATGAAGCAAAACTAACAGTTTGTATTTAGCAAGGAGTTTTCTAAGAAAAAAGAAGGTCATACTTCCAGGATATTTTACTTAAAATGCAGATAAATTACCAGAGAGGCATTTTTACTACACCATATTGCCTTAGCGAACCAATTAACTGGAGCCATAGTGTGATTTTAGCTTGATTAGTTGAGAGAAAGGTTACAGTGACCAATCCAAAGGGATAACTACTCATCCCTTTGGCTTTCCTGAACTGGGCTGTATAGAGCTATTGCATTAGCAGATCCTTATCAGGTACAACAGTGCCTACAACTAGAAAAATCTCTGAGAGAGAATAAAAAAAAAAAAAAAAGGAGACATTTGGGCAATTTACAATGAAATAATTGTTATAAAATAAGAGGGCTTTCTTTGGAAGAAAGCCTGGAGGCCTCTAAGCACATTTGAAAAAAATGAGCTGTAATTTTACAATGATGTTTTGCATAAAACCAAACTGATGCAATGTAGAAATTCAAGAGATAACAATGATCTAAATCAAAATCTTGTTCTGAGCAAATAGGACTACATTATATATGGAGCTAATAATTTAGTATTTACAATCCTGTTTTCATAGTCCAATAGTGCAAAATAATATAGAAAACTGTAATTAACATTACAGTTAAAGTTGCTACACAAACAATTTCTATCTCACCTTTTTTTTTTCTGCTGTGATGTTCTCATTCCCAATGTCCTTCTGAATCCTAAGGTCAACAGCTGAACCTTTCTGAGCTGCCACAGGGGTGATAGTGATAATTAGTTGTCAGCAACCTGAGGACTTTGCATGAGGGAGCATAATGGGTGGGAGTTTCTTTCCTTTCAGTCTCAGACTTGTTTCTAGAAGCTTTCTCACAACAGACAGCTTCTTTTCAATTGATTCCCAACCATTCTTGATGGAAAAGAGCTGTTCTTGTCACCCACTGACACCCTAGGCCTGTGGGACTATTTCTACACAGGGTCTCCTGAGAGGTTAAGGTATTACACTTGAAGTGAATTCACCAGAAAATAGTTGCAACAAACTGTCCTGGTTTGAGTGAGAACAGGACTAATTCTGTTCAGTGATTTTACTTTTCAGCTCAGATCTTCTAACTCATTGCACTTCCCGAAGTCAGCAGCCTGTTTTCCCAGCAGTGTCTGCTGCTGGCAGTGATAACGCCCCATGGTTAGAGTTACTACCAAGGGTTGGGGTGCAGACCAAGGCCACTGCTGAATCTTGTGCACCACATTGGGGGGGTGCAGGAAAGTGAAAGGCCGCACCTTCAGGGAGGAGTAACCCTGAGGGCAGGTAACCCCAAACTGACCAGTGAGATATTCCATCCCATATATGTCGTATTCATTAAAAAGCAGAGGGATCTGGAGGGTCTTGAAGGTTTTTTTTGTTAGCTTGCTAGTTTTGTTGCTTGCTGGCTTGCTTGCTCGCTCGCTTGCTCTCTCACCCTCTTTCTGGGGGTTCCCAGGCTCTTCTCCCCTCTTGGACCACTTTGCCAGCTTTGCTCGGCTTGGCTCAGGGCCTCTTTCAGTTCCTTCCTCAGAGCATTCAAGGACTCTGTCTGTTCTGCCTTCGATCCCAATCAGTGTGTTCCTGAATCCGGTACCAGAATCTGGCTCCTGAACACAGCTCCCATCTGTTGTAGGACCCAGTCTGGGACCCCCTGGTGCCTGCTCCACAGCATCGGTGGTGACAGTGATGTAATTACATCAGAGGGGTTGGGTTTGATACTGGTCTTGTATATATTTGTACATATTCTATTATTATTATTATCATGAAAGCTGTTCTAGTTCCCTTTTCTAATCACTAAGTCTCTCTCCCTTATTCTCTTTCTTTTTCCCTGTGGGGAGGGAGGGGGGTTAACAGAGTGCATCTGTTATAGGTCTAAGGGTCTGCCCTGACCTTAAACCGTGACACAAGCTAAATCCAGCTCAGGCTGTGCCAGTCCAGATGAGGACTGAGACCCTACACTGGCCAGTCAATGTAAAGCCTGTGGCATTCTCCTGGAGGTGGCAGAAAATCATATTTACTGGGCTACAGCTGTCACCAGAGTGAACAGAAACATACCACTGACTTCATTCTGATGGGAAGAAGCTTCTGTATCCCATCTGGTAGAACAGAAAGGAAATTAAATTGTACTTGTGGTTCCCAAATGTATCTTCAAAATGATTAGACTAGAGAGAGTTCAAAGGGAAAAAAGCTTGTTTGGGTTTTATTTATTTATTTGTTTGTTTGGTTTGTTTTTAAACATGCAGTACAGTTAACATTGTTATAGAAAAGGGACTTATTTCAGTGGTTGGAGTAAAAAATTGAAAGTATTGAAACATGGTGAAGGAAAACAAAATTCTTTCTTGTTACACTGAAATGTGTTCAGAGGCAGAACTGGGAAAGTGGAGGTCGTGAAAACAAGCTGACATCCCAAATCCATAATCCATTTTATATTTATTACTCCAGAGCTTGTCTCTAAAAAGTGGTGTTTTTGACTTACCCAGATTTTTGAGTGCTGAGTAAACAAAACCTATGAAAGATCCTTTAGAGACTGATCTCTCTCAAATGTGGAATCAGAAATGTTCCTTATTAACTTGCAGTATCTCTTCAATGCTAACATATGTTTTTTGTCATTATTTCTTTGAATTAAACAATTATAATTTCCATATATCCCCACATTGCTGTTGTCCTCATAGTTACTTAGTTTACTCTTTAATGCTTAATTTTTCCAAATCTTGTTTGACACCATTGAAAATGGGACAAGAGTTATAAAATAAATATGTTTGAGACGAAGAGCTACATCTTTCATAAATCTGTTTTTTAATTACAAATGAGGTCTACATAGTAATGCATTTTGCTTTAATTACAATTTTGATGACCTTCTTAGAGCTGAAAGCCATTTCTCTTTCTTTAATGACATGCATGTGTGTGTTTGGGGAGTTCTGTTGCTAAGTGATTTCCAGGAAAGCTAGTGAAGCAAACTAATGAAATGTCAGATAATATTTTGTAGTGTTTTTATGGAATGGCATTATTGGACCAAGAAGAGACCTGTCTTGCATTTACAAAACCTTCAGAGTTTGAAGTTTTGAGAGAACCTATCAGACCCAAATTTGAAAAGAATCCCTCATCTACCTGCTGTACCATCTTCAAATTGTACACTTGACCATAGAATACAATAGGCTAGTGATTGATAAGTGTGATGCAGATTTGCCCCACTAATTTACAAAGGTACAAAATATGTTTCAAATATGTCCCTCTTTCTTCTTCTGTTTCTCTTGCTTGCTTGCTGTTTCTTTTTAAATAAACACCACCATTTCTCTTTCCTACAGCTTTGTTTCTGGAAGAAACTGAAGTGCGCTGCATCTGACATATATAGTACGTAAATTCAGCTTGTAGATACAGGACTTGTCAACTTCAGAATGAAACTGCAGCGATTGGAAGCGACACAGCACTGATTTCAATAAGTTTTTTTCACAGTGATGATGGAACCTGGGTCAGCAGCAGACACAGTGTAAAAACAATAACAGAATTGTTCATAAGTAAGCTCTTTCACAAAGGCATCTCAAAGGATTGGGTTCTTAATATGGAAATGCTTAAGCATGTCTAAAAGACATCTGGTGTAGGATTCTTATACTGTGTCTTGTTTTGGAGAGGAAAAGAAGCCACATATACTTTGGAAGCGAGGATTTTAGGTCTTCATTTGGGAAGCTAAAAAGATACTAATAAGTTACAGAGGATCTGGGTAGAACTTAGACATACCATGACAAAAAGGTAAATTATATGTACTTTAGTTGTGGGTTAGACATGAACTTAACATGCATTTAAAAGAACAAAAAGATACTTTAAAATCATTGCAAACATATTGATAGTATATGAAGGAAAAGGAAGGATTTTCAAGGATAACTGAATTTGCACAATCTAAACTCAACCACAATTCATTAAAAAAACACCCAACTCCTTACTCTTATAGAAATGAACCACAAATTTTTATTTTATTTAAGAGTGAAGCCAAGAGCTTTGTATAAACCACAATCTTTAAGCTAAATTGATTCAGGCATTGAGAAATTAATGGAAAATTATAGTTTGGACAAACCCTAATTTAGAAAACATGCATTTTACAATAGTTTTTCTTTTTCACTCTGGTTTTCCTCTATATCTTCTTTTTTTTTCACTTAATAAACTACCTCCCACCACTGATCCTGCTAGACCAAAACCATGTTTGTGTAATACATTATTAAAGTGGTGTCAGACTCATGATACAGTATGCTTGGGGCTTTGCAGCAGCATTATTTTACTTGATGTTCCTTAAAAAATACTCAGGGGATTCTAAGGCAATATTAGGTCCTTTTTCAGCATACTGCATAACCTGTTTAGTTGTATGCCATTAAGTTACAAAACAAAATCAAAGTTGGTGTTGTTTCCTACATTCTACTTCAGAGCTAGTTTTTGTAGGCAGGCTTTTTAGTCCCCATAGGAAAGGCCTAATGTTTGAAATATATTACTTACTTTACAAAATATATTATTATATATATTTATTTTACTAAATTTGCCACTGGGGCCATTACAGAGATGGTGGTTAAAGAGGATAACTTGCTGTTTTGCTATGAGTGCATGTATCAACTCTGAAAGAACCACAGAATCCCAGCATGGCAGGGGTTGGAAGGGACCTTTGGAGATGATCTGGTGCCACCCCCTGCTCCAGCAGGGTCACCCAGAGCAGGGGTCCTAGCATTGCAGTGTCCAGGAGGGGTTGGAATCTCTCCAGAGAACAAGACTCCACAATCTGTCTGGTGGTTGGTGTCTTGTGTCATGCCCACTTTTTGGAAAATCTCAATACTGTGGTTAACTCTGGGAGTTTCATGTTACGAAGATATTATTGACATTCATGGTTCACCTATATTCATTTTTTCATTGGAAGTTGCAAACCCTGTAACAGTGCAGAACAGTTATGTTTGAATGCTGTCCTCATCCCTATGTCAATCAAAGCTGGACTGAGGAAGAGTGCAATATTTCTCATCAACAAGCTGTTCCTGTGAATAGTAGGAGATGTTAGTGTTTCTTTCATACGTTCAGTGTTCATCTGTCTGCTGATACTGCTATCGGTACTGGCAGTCAATACAAGCTGTGATTTTTGGATTTGAGATTCCAGTTATTGTCTCCTGGGAACTGAGCAAAATCAATGTAATTACTTAGTATTTGTAACAATGGTCGGATGGTTTCCGTAACTGCACTTTGACTGGAGCAGACTGGCATAACTGTGTCAGTTAACCTTTCCTTCTTTCCCAATAGTGAAAGTTTATCCAGCATGTTTCCTCCAGCTAACTTTATAATTGAGTTATAAATACAAGATTGTAGTATTGGGCACGATGGCCTGGAACAAAATTTGTTAAAGCACTGAAGATGTCTATCATCTGATTTGGTCTGCAATAATATATTCTGTTCTCTAATTAAAAAAACAAGCAAACAAGCAAACAAACAAAAATGTCAAGCCAAGTCAAACCAAACCAATCAAACAAACCCAAATAAAAAAACAGAAAAACCAAGATGGACTTTGCTAGTCCGAGAATAATGATTTTATCAACTCCTTCCTCAGGTTAGCTAAACATTTATGGAGTATATGAGGACTCGCTCACTACACCTACATGAAATGAAAATGTCAGACATTTGAAGACAGAAAATAATGAAACACATTACAGCTAACCCTTTTTTTTTTTTTTTTTTTTTTTTTGAAGGGGACATAACTAGTTGACCAGTACTTTATTGTGCCTCTTTTCTCCACCTTCACACCTTCTTCTCTAAAAATCAAACTCACAGTAAATACCTGTTCTAAAATATATTCATAGTAATCGAGACATATAAGCCATATAACAAAAGACTGTGTATTACTGTACTCTTCCCCAGGGGTATTGGTGTATATATTATCTTTGTAGAGGATTGATACAAAATATATTGAGAAGCGTAGTAGTTAAGCATATACAAGCCTGAGTTGTGTTTTAACTTTTTTGTCTATTTTGGGAGTATTATGGTCTCGAATCAGATCCTCCATTCCCTCTTTCCCTACAACAATCCTCACTCTTCAAAGAAAGCTTGAAGTTCATTAGGAGAGACTCAGATATTTAATTTCAGTTTATTTTCTTGGCTTTCCCTCCTCAGCGAGGCATGTCACATTGTCTTTCAAATTCAATTTCATTTTTAGCCATGCCTTTTAAGAAATGACCAAGCATTTTACCAGTCACTTTTATTAAGTGAAACTGCGAAAAGAATTTCCTGCATTTTTTTATCACTAAGGGCACATTTTACCTTTGTTGATTTGTTATTCTGGGTGGACGATTTGTGCTCAGAAATGAAATCACTTCGTCTGAGAAGAAAACAGGTGTCTTCTATATATTGGACAATGTGGAAATTGTTATTGCTGCATCATTAACAAATGTCTAGTTTAGACATCAGAAGTGCTTTCTGTAAAAATTGAGCTCTTGTTCATATTACGTTTATTCATCTGAAATGTTTGTCTTTAAGAATACATAAATAGGAGCCCAAAGGGAAGTTTTGGAACTGTATCTTTTGAAACATTGATCTAAGCATTGTTAATGGAAGTGTTATCTAAATCTTGTAGAAGTAATGAAAAATTTCTCTAGGTGTTAAACTGCAGTATCTTCTGTCACTTTGATATAAGGGTTAGATGATGAAGTGGATTGCCTTGTCCATCAAAGTGTGGTTGAAGACAATTTCACTGACTACTGAGGTAAAAGTGACAAATTTAAAGAAACTAGATGCTTACCAAAAAAAAAAATTCAGAAAAAAATCTAGTGCAAGGTGTTCTTAAGTTTGAATAAATACATATTTTAGAATTAGATAACAATGGTGATTGCTAAATGAAAGAGTCATGGCATCTAAAAAGACACATTTAAATTTACTTGATTTAATTTCTTATCATCTGCTAAACTGAGAAGAATATAACCATGTGTTTCACAGGGAGTCTAAAGGAAAGGTTGAAAGAGTTTGCTTAAAAATGTACTTGCCTTCATCTTTGTTCTATAAGGTTAGTCTTTATCTTGAGTTCTAAACTGAGGTATGAGGAAAATTTTAAAAAAAGGAGGGTGTACAGGGTTTTATTGGTAGAATGATTTCCTTAAAGGCAACACAGTATTTGGCTTGAATTATTGAGTGTCAGAGTGGCCAGATGGAAAACTCAATTTACATTTTATTTTAATTGATTTATCAACTATTCCATTGACAAAGAGAGGTGTTACTTTGGTGAGTGAGAAAAATGTTATTTTCTGCTTATAGTTGCATTAAAATGTTACAGTATGTTAAAAGTTTTCACTCAAAGCCTTTTCATCACTATTGCTGTTTCCCAGACTCCATTTTTAGCTGTTCCTAGAAGTGAGAGCTCTAGTAGGTGTTACTATGGCTAACATCTCTCTGCCATTTCCTCTGTCCTTCCTCATACACTTATGAATGCACAGTGTATTAAAAGGGCTGAATATATTCAGGACTTTGTCAACCTGCTGCAGGGTCTTAATTGGTTTGCTGAGGCAGTACCAATATTTCCTCAATTCTATTCAGAGAAACTGACAGCTTAAGCGAACCTTAAGTTCAATCCCTGACTTCCCAAATCTTTCACCCTTGTTACATCATATGCTTTTTTTTTTTTTTTTTTTTTTTTGATAGTACTAGTCAAATACCAAAAGTCTGGGTGGCTCTTCAAGGCTAAACAGGACCACATGCTATACTGCTTGAGAGAAAAAGACGGAAAAGTAGTAGTTAAATTATGTTTTGATCTTCTTGACCTTCCTTTCTGCTTGTACACAATGATTATATGTTCCTCTTCTGCCTCTTACCTTTCTCCAGAGGAAAAACCCACATATATTCACTGGCCACAAAGACCTTTTAAAGAAGCATTCATGAGGCCCAAACTGCTGCAGAACTGGATTAATGGATTTAGAGGGTTTTATTTTGTAATGAGAAAAAAAGAAAGGGACAGGATTTAGAAAGTAGAAGAGCTGGAAAAGAAGCCTACTATTTTCAACAGTGTTTTGTGTGCTGAAAGCTTTAACACTCCTCTCTTTCTAGCAAGAGGGCTTGCATAAGTTCAGTGACATGGTAACTCTTTGTACCCCTTCCTTAAGTTCTCTGGTAGAAAAATAGGAATTCTATTTAAAATTAGAAAAAAGTCTTATTAGCAGCAACTTCATTTTGTCATAGTAGAAAATAAGTAAGGGTACATTGCCGTGAAATATTAGAACAGCAGTATTTAAGCTGGGGACATGTTTGCATTTAATGACATGCCTGTGTGATTTCCTTTGTTATATTATTAACGATACACTTCATTCACCCTGATTTATTAATTTCATGTGAAATGTATGTTTTAGTTTGAGCAAATGAGAGTACAGTTGAAAGCCATTTTTTTAAAAAAATCTCCACTCTGACTGATGGATATTGATAATCTTGGCATGGTTGAAGCAGAATTTTTGCTAACATTAGAAACAAGATTGACTTTTTTTACTTTTTTTTTTTTTCTTTTTTTTTTTCTTTTTTCCCCAGGCTGATAATAAAACTGAAAGTCTCAAGGAACGCATAAAATCTAGAGAATGTTTCTGTAAAAGAGGACATTTCCAGGGGCAACCAGGGGTTAAAAGAGCTCCTGTTCTGAATTGTAGCCCCGTAGGTCTAAAACTACATCTGATTACAGTTAAAGAAATGCCAGAGAGCAGGGAAAAAATAAATTAGAAGGAATGTTTTGTATTACTTACCATTCATTCCATTTTTTCCCCTTAGGCAAACAAACCATTAACTTTGGTGATGGTAAAGTCTTTAGCATTATATGAAACTTTCTTATTTTACTCTCAGCCCAAGAATAACATTTCTTTAAGAGGTGAGTGAAGGAAATAAGAAATTTATAAAAAGAAGTGTTCAACTTTTAATTAAGTTTAGCTGAGAACAGTCAGGTTTGTGATCTGCTTTATTTTTCCTGCAATATCAGAAATCCTGTATCAAAATCCTTCATTCAGTATAATGTAGTTTACCATGCAGAGAAAAGTCTATGGCTTCCTGAATTTCCTTAGCTAATCTTTTTATTATCCTAAAACTGGCTTTTATAGCCCAGAGCATCAATATAGGGCAGTCTCCCTCCCTTCTCTTCCTCATAGTCAGAAAGCACTACAAGAACCTAATCTATGTCTAAACAGCCCAAAATAAATTACTACATTTCTCCATGCTGTATACTTTAATATGATTCAAAAAGTTATGTTAACATGATAATTCTGCAAGTCCAGACTGGTTTGCATTTTCTATACTTTTGGAATATTTTCTCTGACTCCTTACATGAAGGATCAAAATGCTTTCAGCTAATTTGTCTCCTAGTTCATATTCTTAATTCAGGGCATTTGTGATTTCTTCTCCACATGTTTTAATGATTTTTTTTGTGGAATAATCAAGATGCTGCAAGTGACAAACAGGGTGCTAGTGCATTGTTGTCATACAGTGGAGAAGAGTGCTGTTTCAGGCTACATATCCTCATGATGGCCCACTTTCACTACTGTAAAGTGCTGAGAACATTTATAAGAGAATCCATGTTGTTCACCTCTCATTTCTCTTTGTGTTTGTTTATGGAAAGGAATTTTACATGATCTGCTCTGTTGGGATAGTAACCCATGAAGTTTGAATATTTCTGTGTCCCAGGCCCAAAGATGAAGAAGGTAAACCTTTAAGAGTCTAACTTACCTAAGAATCTAACTCTAGTCACAGCACCTTGCAATTGTTACCATATTGTTCAACTGACTGAATTAAAGGATCTAATTCCAACAAAGAAAGGGGCAGACTCTGAGCTGACTATAATAGAAACATAGAAACAGAAAGGTCTGGGTGGAAGAGACCTCTAGAGGTCATCTAGTCCAACCCCCCTGCTGAGAGCAGGTTGCTCAGAGCTCCATCAAGCCCCACCTTGAACATGTCCAGGGTTGGGGCCTCAACCACCTCCCTGGGCAGCCTGTTCCAGTGCTCCACCACTCTCGTGGTAAAGATCTTCCTCCTTATTTCTAATCTAAATCCACTCCTTTCTAATTTAAAACCATTACCCCTCATCCTTTCACTCCAGGCCTTTTTAAACAGGCCCTCTCCAGTCTTTTTGTCAGCTCCCTTCAGGTACTAGAAGGTGGCTATTAGGTCTACCCTGAGCCTTCTCCAGGCTGAACAATCCCAGTTCCTTCAGACTGTCTTTGTAGGAGAGGTGCTCCATCCCCCTGGACCCTCTCTATCAGGTCCATGTCCTTCCTGACACTCCAGTGATAAAAATAGAGAGGCAGCTTAATGCTCAGTAGCAGTAAATCGCAACAAACCAAACTGTTTGGAACTAGGCAATTAAAAGATGAAAATATTGTTATGTTACTAGAAGTTGATTTTGTACAAAGGTTTAAGATACCTCATCCCAATAACTGCATTCATTTCTAGTCTTTAGCTGCTTTGCTTTCCAAAAAGAAAGGATCGATAAAACTAGAAGGAAAACCGATAAAGGGAATAGGAACAATCCAAGTTTTGAATTGCCTTCCATATGTAGGACCAATTGCATTTTTACTTTCCTCATTACAATCTCATTGGTTTTAATAATATTATGCTGTTATATGGGAATTAGTTATGTGTCCTCTCTGTTTTATGTTTCTTCAGTGGTACAGTTTCTTTGCATATAACATAGTGAATTGGAAGGGCAAGAACTACTTAACATATGGATGGGAATCTTGATTAGGATGCCAAATCATTAGGACAGTGCAGAGGTCCAGGATAACAATGATAAAGTTTGTCAATTTCTATCATACTGCTTATCAAAACATGGATGGAATTGAAAGTTTAAGAACAGGAAGACTACTTTGTTTTAAAAGAGCATCTTTTTGGAGACACAACTTCCTTCTTCAGTGTCCTAAATCTGCACTTTTGCTTTTAAGATTTTTTTATAAGAAATTGTCAGGTTTGGACCTCATCAGGTCTGCTGCTGATGCACCCAGTGCTTCTTTTTCCAAGTTTTTCATCTGGAAATCTAGCTGGTATGATTGTTTTGCTATCTTGAAACAACATGCCACTGTCCTTCTTTTCAGATCTTGTTGAGATACTTAGCCAGTGGCTGAACTGAACCAAGTGTGAAATTCCCTCTTGTGAAGTCTTCTCTAATTTGATCGAACTGTACTCGCCAATTCTGTGACATTTGCCCCCACATTCACTGGCAATCTTGTCATCTTCATGCCAACACCTTACCTCTGTTCCCAACAGTTAGGTCATCCTTCTTTTCACTAGTGAATTGAACAGTAAATTAAGTAATGTTTAATAGCAAGTTAAATAATGTTTCATATCAATAGGTTCGTGGATTCCTTCATTAGAATCTTTCCTGGTTTTTGGTTGGAACATCTTTATCATTAGGATTAGTCTCCTGTATTTATCTTCTGTTTGTTTGTGGGGTTTTTTTTGTTTGTTTGGGTTTGTTTTTTTTTTTTTTTCTCCAACATTCAGCAAAATCCATTTAGAAGACTAGAGTGCTAATACACATCTTTTCACAGTGTGCATTTTTAGACAGGCCCCACAGCAGTTGCCCTTCCTCCACAGCAGGGGATATGCATTTCTGATGTGTTAATGAATAAGGTTGTCCAGCTTTCTTAGTTTGAGGCTGAAAAGCTGCTGCAGGATGTACAGAAAATACACCTACAGAGACACAGGCCATGGCCGAATGGCAGACAACTAAGAAATAATTGAGCAGCTTAGGGCTACAAGCATTTAAATATTTATCAACATGAAAGGCTTTTCTGAAAAGCTTTTATAATTTTAAAAGCTGTCTTTTGGAGCCCTAGAAGGTACAGCTATCATTGTTAGACAGCACACACAAAAATGTACACATATGTGGATCGTAGTATATAAAGTAGAGAAAAAGTGTACGTGTTCCCAAATGAAGCTTTTCCATAGGAATAATCTCTCCAATTCTGTTTCTTTAACAGGTATCAAAATTAAGCATAGCTGGACTTTCACAGCTCTCAGAATCATATGTTTGCCTTTTACTTTCTAAGAAAATGAATAAGACTCCTACAGAATATGATGGAATTTTCAAGCTCTTATAAAAATGAGACTTTACCCTATTTTATTTAATTATAAAAGAGGACAGAAGAAAGAACTTCTCTCTTTTTTTTTTCTTTAAAACAGTTAGCTTAGCATACCCTAGATTTAAGCCTAGTATGATCTTTATTACTTTTTAAATGGGACTTCTCAGAGTTATTTGTCTTCAAAAAAAAATCAAGAAGCAGACTATATGTACCACTGCAGACTATCTCAAACTGCAGCTTCATAAGCCCCTATTTCACTTGAGAGGGGATAAAGAGCACCATTTATTTTCATAATGGCTCTATTAGGGCAGACCATGCCTCTGTCTAGAAATGCCCTGTTAGCAAAGCTGTCATCCAACAGTGATCTCTGGGAAGGTGAATGAATATAACACAGGCTGTTCCTGCATTCATTTTAGAATAGCCAATAACTTCCCCCATGCCTCCACTATTTCACAAAGCATCATAATTTCTTAAGGGTTATTTTTTGTTTAGTAATAATGCCCTCTCATGGACCACAGTTCGATCCAAAGTGAAAACTTGCCTAAGCAGAGAATTATACACTAGAGAAATATTTATAAGATCTATTGTAATTTCTCCTGCAAGCAGTCTACAGAGTCATTTTTCAGACTACTGTGTGAAGTTGATACACTGAATTTCTTCTCACACTGCCTGTGGTCATATTGCAGGTGATATATGACTGTTCAAGGCACTAATGGGGTAAGAGCAAGAAGATCCAGTTTCAGAAGCAAAGTCTTTGTAGGATACTTGAGAACAAGAAGTGTTAAGAACAATAGACTGGACAGCTACTGTGAAAAGGAGTTACTTGTGAACACTCAAAGCTTAAGGGGTTCAAGGAAAGGCTTATCTTTAACTAAGAACCCAAGTTTCATTGAACTTCAAGTGTCCTTTGAGCTGAAGACTGGATTTTTCATGTCATGGTTCACTACTGGAAAATCAATGGACCTTTCATTTTCAAGATTTAAAGAAAAAAAAAGGGAAAACATTTTTGGAATAATTTTGCAGAAACTTTGGATTATTGCTCTAGCTTAAATATGATTCTCAATTTCCATTGGAATAATTGGTTGCATGTGTTTCAAATACAACAATATATATGCAGATTTGATTTCACAGGACAAGAGGGGGGAAAAAATGGATTTCAATTGGAAAGCATCCTAAATGGAGTATATGGAAATGTTTGCAAGACATATGAGAAATACCACCATTGTATTTTTAAATAAAAAAGAGAAATGTGAAGCAAAACCAATTGTAATGATTAATTTGACACTGATCAGTGCGCATGCAGAAGATTATGTTATGGTAGATTATGATGAGGCACAGTTCATTTACATCAAAGTGTCAATAGAAAAGGCTGAATAAAAAAGTTAGACATTGCTGGGATTTATCCTGATATAAGAAAGTGTAGGTGCACAGTATGATGTCACCAGGAGCTGATGAGTTTGAAATTATGATGTGAAATACTCTTTTTACATTATGGTACCAATAAAAGTCAATTAAACTAATTAAGTACTCTTTTGTAAATTTACCTTTTGTGGCTCACTAGTAGTCAAATATCTATACTGTGACACTGCTCAGAAGTCCTGCATTATTTGGGTATCTTTGCATGCATAACTCAGCATTTAGAAATTGTTTAGGTAAGAAACAGAAGAAAAAATGTAGGTTTTAAGATGAATACACTAACTGCAATTTAGTTGCTGACAGTTGCACCTAGCTATGAAAATGTTCTGTATACTAATCAATACACTAGTCTAAAGTCCCCAGTTGTACTGTACTGTTATGATTTGGGTGCCCTGACCTTGAAGACTTAATGGATGTAGATGGAATTGAAAGTGATGGCATCCGAAGGACTTTAGGTCAAATCCAGCATTGCTAATTACAGACATTTTTGCTATGGCATGGAGATATTATTCCTCACATCCTCATCTCCTCTAATCAAGACTGAAAAATAAATGGTTACAAAAATCCACCACCCTCTTCTATCTCAAAATAAAGAAGTTTTTAATAAAGCTTCCAGTTCAGACATGAGTTCAGATGCCATCTCTTAGCATAATAAATTATGATAGCTATAAAGGGTTAAAACAACCTCTTTTTTAGAATTCTGCAAATTCCAGAAATAACAAAAAAACCAGTCCATAAGAGCCAACAACTTCCAAATTTTTCAGAAGATAATCTTCAAATATGTCTAAGTAAAATCAGTATTTTCTCTCTTTGGATATGTTGGTGTTACTGTATTAGACAATATCACCTATTGCACTTAACTCACTGGCAGGAGTAAAATTCTCTTTCTCATTTTTTGTGCTTTGATGTACATTCTCCCCGGTGAAACATCCATCTACTCATTCTTGATATTAACATGAACACACTTTGTATAGAATACAAAAGAGGAATAAATGCATGGAGGTAATTACTTGCTACTGATTAAGCACTGGCAAGTGTAGTCCCAGCTTGTACTTGGATTTGTCACTTTCAGGTGACATTAGGTAAAAAACTTAAATCTCTCTTTTAGAGATGAAAGGCAACAAAGCCCTTTTTTTGTGGATCTGGCCTGAAGACAGTGTCAATTTGCATCAGCTGATACTTTGGCAGACTGTGAGTAAGTAGGCATTAGATATTCTGTCACCAGACAAAGTGACATTAATATTGTGCCTCACCATGAGTTATTGTGGCCACAAGCCATTAGTTCCAATTAAAATAATGATTTTCTCTTTCAGGATGCAACACCAGACTTTGTATCAGGTCAGTGATTAACGCATGTTCCTTTTGTGCCTTTAATGGTGAAATATAAACAGGGTAGGCTAATCATCTGTCTTCTTTCTAACTGACATTTTTAAGTAGGACAAGCACACGCTAGATGCAGATGTTCACCTAGGTGTAGTGACTGTTTAGTGAACACTATCATTTGTCTCAAATTCAACCTGGGAATTAAAGCCAGAATTTCCAATATGTTCCAGTTTCTTTTGTCCCATTTTGATGCGGGATTTTGTCTTCCTTGAAGAGATCTTCAGTGGATTTTAGAGCAAGTTATTCCAAAGATTACATCTAGAAGGACTGCAACACAATGTCACATACTGTCACAGTTGTAACTAGCTGTTGCATGTTGGTTGTGCTATGGTGCTAACTGTCTATACTTACTTCAAGGGATACACAAAATAATAAGATTTACACAGCTCTAATGAAAGAGGGCTAAGCAAACAAATTAACTAATGTTTACTGTGGGCTACAAGTACAAATATAATTATTAAATATTAGTATTCATTTGAAAGTGATAGAAACAGTGTGTTTATCAAACCCACAACAACCCGCAGGAATGATTAATTCATAACTAGAAGTCCTATAGCTCACAATGCAAGTTTCAAATAATTTTTTGTATCTGCACTTCTGAAAATCATGCAAAACAATTTTTATGGGCTACTTTTTAAAGCTATTATATTCTTCAAGAGCTTCAGCTTTCTGTTTGCAATTTTAATGCTGTTTACACCTGCAGAAGGGCTGTAGTTAGCTGCCAAAGGGCACAATGTCTAGTGGCTCAGGACACCGTGCTAGCATTTGCCTAATAGCATTGTTGCCTTTGCTTTGTACATACACATATTGCCCATCCATGCCCTGGAAGTCTTAAGTGTAAGGGAACTGCAGGACAAATAAATAGCTTGATGTTGTTGGTTTTGGAGACAGTAATAACAACACTGTATTAGGCAGTTCCACATTTGAACTGTTCAGTACTCAAAGTTCCCTTGAGAGGAACCCTCTCTTGGAAGCTGCCTCTTCTCAAGTGATATTTGTTCATTGGCTGAGATACATTGCAGGGGAGGGACTCTGCATGGTTTTGAGGTGGATCTTGCCACCTTGAAACCTGCCTTCCCTCTTTAAATCCTGGTCACCTAGAACTGAAAAGCCAACATCTCAGCAGCCTTGTTTTACAGGGTTTAGCATCCTCCTTGTCACTGAACTGTGAAATGTAGCCCAAGCTGGATTGATTCAAAAGATGTTGTTCCATTCTTACCTCACCATGCTTTCCTCATTGTGGCAAGATAAGCTTCCTAAATAAGCAATGGCATTTTCCAAAGTGGCTGCAAGAGAAGTGTGCCCAAATTCACTGTCGCGTGATAGTGCTGACAACAGATACACAATTAAGAACACCAGTAGATAAGATGTTGAGAAATGATTACTAGACACTGCCTCTATTAAAAGGCAGGTGTAGTTTTACCACAACTGGCAACTGGTACCAACACCTGCTTCATTTTTAGTTCCAGGCAGCAGATATTTCACCCTCATTTCCATTCAGAGATTGTAATTTCATAGGAAAAGATGGAGGATACCAGATCAGTTATGCCAGAAATCAAGACCCTTGACTGATAGAGCAAATAAAAAGTTTTTAACATTTTCAGACAGAAAAGGCTGGTATTAGAGAAAGGATTTTCTTGGAAGGGGTTTTAATTATCAAAATTCAGCTAGCAAGGTGAATTTCTTAGGTAAGGGATTCCTCCCCCCATAAGAAACCAAGAAAGGAATCCAAAAGCCAGGTATTTGCTCCATGTGTTAATTCTCTTGGCAGATTAAAAGAGAAGAAGGAGGAGACAGAGCATTATCAAAATCCCCAAGATAAACTACTAGAGAGAGAAAAATTACTGAAAACTACAATGCAGTAGCTCCCAAAGAGTCTCTTACCACCTTCCCTACTTAAATTACTATTACTTATCAGACAAATCAGAAAGAGCTGATCAATACATAGTATGCGGAGGAGCACCTGAATTTTGCTTGTGTCACGAGGAAAGATCTCATCTGCTGAGGCCATTACAGTAGCATGCAATGTACTCAGGATACATATCAAGTTGGAGTTTTAAAACTGCTGAGTTAATGAAATACTAAAATCCTTGCAATCTTCTAAAGAAAGGGAGGGGAAGAAGGGAGACTAAATACCAATTATTCCAGGTTACTTGATCTGTACCATCACAAGCAATAAAAACAAATCCTCCTCTTCACGTTTACATCACTAGTTCCAGAACCCCCACATCTTCATGGATAATTGGGCATGTTTGAATCTTTGAGAGCAAACTTGTCACACTAAGAGTACTAAGAGTATCTTGAACTCACACAGTAGCCATGCAGCCAGGAAACAAGATTTCTACATATAACACTGGTGATTCTTTGTAAATTTATATTCCTCAAAAGAGAATCTTTTTTCCACTTAGACGTGTTGCACTACCAGAAGAGGTAGCATTTGTATTCACCAGACCCCCAGCTACATCAAATTTATCAGTTACAAGTATTGTTGTCTCTCAGGATTAACTATAAATCTTAATAGGGAATAGCCTTTATCTTTTCAGGACTGCTTCTGTACAATTCTTCCCCTTCCTCTTCAAAATGACAGAGAAAAATGAGGTTCTGTCCAAGCCTACAATAAGAAACAAATGCAGTTCTACTCTTAGTATTTTATAGCTCAGAGTATTTACTTCAGTCTTCTTCCAGGACTATTTCATGTTCTGGGTTTGTTTTCTTTTCCTCATTCTTCCAACAGATACCTGCCTCTATTTTTCCCAGAATAGGTTAATTCACAGCCTCAGTCACTTTGGCACTTGAAGTCTCCACCAGACTCCATTTCTATGTATCTGTGAAGTAGTTTGCTTTTGTTTCCACTTTCTTCTATGATGATACGTGCATCCTTGTTACAGCTAAGAAACTCTTTTGCAACCAGTCAAAATAGACTTAGTGCCAACTGGTCTGTACCCATGCAGAAGAAATTGATGCCTCTTTGCAAAATCAGATGGCATGTCTTTCAGGTGCCAACGGCAAGAACAGAAGTAATCAGGCAAATTCTGTCTCCAAACTCCAGGAGATGCTATGATGCAAACCCTCCTGTCATACTGCATACAGGATATAAAATCCTTAAGAGAAATGTTTATTATTCAGGTATTCAAATTTGGCATGGTATTGTCACCAGTGACTTGAATTTCTCTCCTCACATGTTATTAGTATCCTAATGGCCTAGGGATAGCAGGGGAACAGTAGGAAAGAAGCTGCCTGCTTTTTCAGAGTAGACCATAATTTGGCCCTTCCAGCAATCCCTGTGACACTCCACAGCCCTTGCATTCCATCAGCTGCCAAATATCAAAAGGCTGAAGTGCTGGGACTCTGCAGGGGCTGCAACATCTCTGTTGAAAACCCCAACTCAGTTCCTAAGGCTAGCATAGCTTAGAAAGTGTTTGTAAACAGGCAGGATCAAACACAGCAGGGACTGTGTCTGCTGCAGCCTGCAGTCCTGCTTTCCAGTGGTCTGAGCTGAGAAGGTTCCCCCCTCTCCTTTTACTTCTCCTACCTCACACAGAGCCTGGATAAATGAGCTACTGACACCCCAGTTACATGCTTAATAAGGAGCCAGTTCGCACAGGCTACCCATTTTTCTGGAAGAGCCCCAGCCTGCATCTAGAAGGACCATATCTACTCCTGATGTGATCACATGGTGGTATTAAGTTGCTAAGGCCTAAAACTAGCTGTAGGCTTTTGTGATACAAACAATTTCTATACTGAAAAGCAGTGAGAGACACAAGAAACCTTTACATTTGTGCTTCATATATGTCTTTGTTTTTGAAAGAGAGGGGAATTAAAAGCAATTAAAAGCTAAAAAAACCACCAAACCCAAACATTTGAATACTTCAAAGAGTTTTCTGGTGCTGTTAAAATTATTTTTAAAGCCTCCAGTATCAAAATAATTTGCTACTCTGCATATGTTTATGCCACATGAAATCCATCATAAACATATTGTATGTAATGAATAAAGACATCCGTAGTCTGCTTGAACAGGTTCCTCTATGATAATGAAGAATGCTTTTGTTTAAGGGATGGCAGCTGGACATTTTTTCATAGTTGTATTACAAAAAGAAAATTAGACAAATAAATACAGTGGAGTGGTGGTAAAGAATGTGAGCTGGGAACATTTATTTTAGAGATTGCCTTGGTATGTTTGAGAAAAGCTATTATAATTTATACTTTTCATGATGTGGGACCTGCATGCCTAAAAATTCCTCATCTCAAATGCTAAAATGTACGATAGCGATACTGAAGTTTTTTTCCTGAAGATCAAAGCTACACGTTAATAATAAACTACTTATGCTGAATTACATTCAATGTAGTAGTTTTATCACTGTCCTCTGCATATATCTGTTGCAGATAAAATCATAAACTCTACAGAAAAATGAAAATACTTTCTGTCTGTGGCTGCTTTCTTATTAGGCTCAAGCAACAGTCTTCTCAGATTGAGTAGGAGTCACTGTTTTTAATTTGCAGTAGGGGGAAGAAAGTTAAAGTCTTTCAGTTTCCTCACTGGCTCTCTGTAGACACAGGGATCACCATTATCTTCAAAGTGATGCTACTTAAAGCTTCCTTGGGGTCCTTCTAATGCCCCCACCTCACCCATGGTGCCAACCTGTTCTACTCTTCAGCCTTAGACCAGCACTTAGTCTACTGCTAACAGTCAAAATTATGCCAGGGAGGTCAGATGGCACAACATCCAGAAGCAAAAGGGTTTCATGTTCTTCCCACTGTGGGATGTTTCTCACGCTGGAGCTTTTGTTTCCTTCATCAGTGCAGATGTTACAGGCTTATGCTACAAGAAGGCCAAGGTCAAGGCAGGGTCAGGTAGTATGAGTTTCCAAGTGAGCTTTCTCTCAAGCTTGAGCCTGCTTTTTTCAATGTTGCTACACAGACAAGTCCCTGGAGACAGAATCTAGTACTGGAACATTTAAACCATATTACCTGTTTATGTAAAATGCTTTTCTTATGGAAGTCAAAGGACAGCTTAAGCCTGTAATAAAAACACAGCTTAACATCGACGTGTATCTTTGTTTTATTATCTGTTGCTGCAACAATGTTCCTATTACAATGATTAGTCTTTTCAGGGCCAAACATTATTTGCGGTATGAAGGCTCATGGAGTGGTCCATCTGGCTCCTGGCTGGGAAGAGAACCTTTCATGCCAAAACGCACCTCTGAGAGAAAGCACACGGGATGTGTAATGGGGCTCAAGCTAGAAATGTCAAAATATTTTGCATATCCTCATATTTGTGGCATCAATCATGACAAAATCTGGATCTCTCTCAGTTTTAAATATTTTTAAATTGTATTATGTAACTATTCATGACTTCTGTCTTATTGTTTGCTAGCAAGCAAGAAATTTCACAGCCTCAAGCCACCTCAAAACTCTGCATTCAAGCCTGCTGATTTATGAGTGAAGTGGGCTTTTAGGAAAGACATACCAAAAAAAATTGAAATTGCAATTGAAAGCTCTGCCATATTTTGAACATCAGCTTTTTTCCTGGGTGGGGGAATCTGTCATCACTGCACAATCAGCTATACTGATACACTGGAAAATATATGTAATTGGAGAGATGGCATTCTCTTGGTTTACCTGGGCAAATGCGTGTTGAAACCTTTCATGCATCTATGGGCCTGAAATCCACAGTTTTGGGATTGGATGTCTGTGCATCACCTGTATGCGATCCTCTACCTGACTCCTGTCATGACACAGAAGAAAAGTGCATCTGTGAGAACTGGAAATGTGTCCCAGTCCACAGAGCTTGCCTGTTAACTTAAATTAACCATATTGAAGGTAAAAGCTTATGATATGTAGCTGATGCTGAGCAATGTCAGCTGAGGAGCAAAGAAAATTAATAGTTCAAATGAGCATAAAGTCCCAGTGTTCTCAGCATTTGCAGGAAGGGATAGAGGAGAAAAAAGCCCCAGAAAGACCTCAGGGATAAGAATTGCTAGATTGTATCTAATAACAGCTCAACCAGCATGGCTAGTGTTAATGATCCATGCGTGATGGGCCCAAAGGTTGCCATATATGAACTGTGCTTCTTTCTTACAGGAGTGACAAGCAGGAAATGTTCCATTCCTGCTCCAGCTAGATCCATAATGACACCTCTGCCTTTTTCCCTGCTGCAGGTAATGGCTTACCCATGCAATTACCTTCTTTTGTCTTCACAGAGTTGAGGATAAATTATTTCAACCTCTTTGCAGGGGGCATTTGAAACTGAAGTTATTTTTAGGGAGAAATAAATTCTTTCATGTAAGATGCGGGAGTTGTTGCTCCTCAGGCAGCCGAGAGAAAATGAAAGGCACTTCAAGTCTTTTTAAAAGCTGGGTTCTGATGTTTAGCTTGAGATCAAAGAGAACAGGGAAGGGAGGTGAAGCTGAGCTTCTAGTAAGCTACCAGTATATACAGCCTTGTATATGCGTCCTTTGAAGGACTTGCCATTACATTTCTGATCTTTGAACTCTTTTTCTTATTTTATGACGGTAAGCTGAATTTCTTTTCAGTTATCTTATTGTGAAGCTAATGACTATGCCTTAGATGCCTTGAGAAGATTATACTAACCTGAAAAGAAAGATGAACATAGTGTCTGCAACTTGGTTATTACAGTCACACTCTTGTTTGTAGGAAAATGCCAAAGTAGTTTTAAAAGTTTAACATTGGAAAATTGGTTTTTGAAAGCACAATTCAGGTTTCTGATGTCATCCTATAATACTTCAAGCTCAGTGTTGCTACTTTAGTCTATTTATTTTATTTGCAGCAAAGCTCTTTCTTTACAAGCTACTTTATTTTTTGAGAGGGGTACATTATAAATTCAAAATTTGTTCTATTCTTTCTTTTACCCATACTTGCAAAGCTGCTGCTGACTTATGTGAAGAATAATAACCAAGCTAAATGAGCTACTAATAGCATTTGTAACTAATACAGATGCCAGGCAAGTATCCATAGCCCAGCAGAATGAAAAAAGAGTCTTGTTGTTTATGAGATAATTTGAGGTATACTACTTACTTTCTGACACTTTGAGGAAAAGTGTAGCTAATGGCATGTAGCTGAGGGGCAGGACTGTCTGTTTATCAGCTGAGGGGCAGGACTGTCTATTTATCAACACATGCAGCCAGTGAGATTGGTTGTAGAGTTCAGAAGCAAGCTGAATTGATCTCAGCTACAGTACGTTCTTATTCTTTCCTACACTTACCCAACATGATGTTATTTGCTGGGACCAGGAATCAATTAAGGTTTATAGCTTCTGCTATGGAAAAATAAAAGATATATTTTCCAATACTGTGTGGGATGCCAAATGTTTGGTGTTCTGACAGGAATGGAACCAATAAGAAGAAGCAGCAATTACTTCTAATATTTTCATATACTAGTAACAGCCTCCATTAATACAAATCTTTTCCTTTGTAGATCTTTAAGACTCTTACTGAGATGGGAAAGGAATGTAACTCCTGTTGTTTACAGTTTGTGAAAGTGATGCAACGGAGGGAAAGAAGTTCTTTGCTGCAGGGGGAAGAGATGGTTGAAATAAGAAGACTGGAAGCATACTTGCAAGAGTGGTTTGAATGCTTACAAATATTGATGTGATGGTGTCTTAATATTGTGATGATTTCTGAGCTTTGTAAATTCATGTGAGATTCCTGTTGAGTTACTACGTGGTTTTGTCAATAGAGAGTGATAGCTTTTAATATAAAACTCAGTATACTCACAAACATATTGTAGAACCCATAGAGAGGTTCTGATTTGGATCAAATGAGCTGAGTGATAGAGACAGAGATGATAACACGAGGAATTGTTCTTAACTCAGTATGTTGAGAGCCATTTGATTGTTTCTGGGACAAAGACTGAGTGCTTATTCACTTACAGCCTTCCCTGTTTCTTTGTCGCCTGTGTCACACAGCACAGGAATGGCATTACAGCAAATTGTTCAACCTGCTGACAAAGTTTTCCAACTAGGTTTTGTTGTTGCTCTCACTCAAAAAGCCTCAATGAAGGTAGGTGAAAGGCTGCAACAGAATGCAGAAAAAATGGCCTTAAGCTCAGCACTGGTTGTAGCACAAGCAGACTGCTTAGCAAAAGCAAATAACATAATGTAAGTTTTGGGAAATTCAAAAGATCTATTGCCCTGCTGATACAGACTTCATATGTCCTTGGCTTGCATTAAGTGGGAAAGGAACACAGGAATGCTCCAAGGATCTTTGGAAAAGCACCCACCCAGCTCTCCCACTCTCAAATATCATAGAATCATAGAATCATAGAACGGTAGGTGTTGAAAGGGACCTCTGGAGATCATTGAGTCTAAGCCCCCTGCCAGAGCAGGGTCACCCAGGGCAGGCCACACAGGAACAGAGCCAGCCGGGTCTTGAAAGTCTCCAGAGAAGAAGGCTCCACAACCTCTCTGGGCAGCCTGTTCCAGGCTCTGTCACTCCCACAGTGAAGTTTTTCCTCATGTTGAGGTGGAACTTCCTGTGTTTCAGCTTGTGACCATTACCTCTCATCCTATCACAGGGCACAACTGAAAAGAGACTTCTTTGCAAGGGTCACTCTTTCCTGGGGAACGACCCCAGCCTGTGAAACTCTGTGTAAACACCTCTGGGATTTCCGGGTACATTGAGGATGTGATAGGAACACATGGCATAAACATGACATGTTTATGTCCTTCAAAAGTTTAACAGTTCCTAGTCTACTGTAGCTATGGCAACAATCATCACTTCAGCAAAGAATGCTGCAAGAAGTTGAAATACACAGCCACTGGAAACGGCACACATTATCATAGAGGTATTTGCTGACATTGCAGAATCACACTGGAAGAGGATAGAAGTCAGTACTGATAGAGGTGGATGAAATGGGGAAAAAGGACAATTGCATCTTCATCTCATCCATCCTCCCAAAGCTCCTGCTTATTACTGCAATAGTCTGGGACCTCCCCTACCTAGCAGGCAGACACATATCTGACAAGCAAAGCAAAGCCTAAAAACTACTCATTTTCCCACCATCTCATTTCTATGGAACAATGTGTCCCAGTGCTCCTGAACTGTCCGATGAGATGATCACATCTGATATGGACCTCTTTTGACTAAAAGACTGGATAGGTGCTGCTTTGGTCTCTACCAGCTCAGAATAACAACATCTGTAATCCCTAGAATTGTTTTCTTCCTCCCCTTCTTCCCCTCCAACACTCCCTGTCTGTCAAGGGTCCCAGGGCTTCTTTTGGTCCTTGTCCCAGGAAGGGTCCATGCAAATACGTGGACCCAACAAGAGGCAGAAGAAACTTCTGGGCAGATCCCTCCCTGCGCAGGCACCTCATGCAGTGACGATGACAGGCTTTGCAACTTACACAAAGGCTGAGTTTTTTTGCCACATGGTCTTCATCTTTTAGCTCTCCTACTAGGTGAGTTGAGGTGAAGTATCTCCAGGTGAATACACTGGATGGTCTCCCATTATGGCTGGATCTTTTCCTAACCCTTTGCCCAAGATCTACTCAGATCAAGTGTAGTTCCCAAAGTTGTCTGCCATAAAAGAAAACCCCACTGTAAGAGAGAAGACAGATCAATACAATCAGAGTTTGATTGTATTGATCTGTCTTCTCTTTCCTAATAGCTACTAGGCACTTATGGCATCTTAAAGTTCTAGAAAGAATCCTAATTACCTTCTCATACTTGATTGTAACCCTAAGACTGAGATATGTGGATGGGGCTGATAATAAAACCCTATGGCTAATTCTGGGGATTTCATGGTAAATTGCTAAATCAACTCATCATGAACGAGGTATAACTAGGGCTGAGGGGAAGCAAGGGCAAGTTTAGGTTTCTGAGAAGCAGGAGTTAATCAATATGGTCTTTTCATGGGTAAGACATACCTGCATTGTCAGGGATGTGCATAGGGTATGTGTGTGAAGGGGTATCCCGGTTGTAAAGGAATTTACAGATTCAGATGCCAAAAGTGTAACAGGCATTTGTGGGTGAGATGCTGTTAGTAGAGTGTAACTGCACAGACTCTTAAAGTCTAAAACATCCCCAGACATCTAAATAATGGTAAATGAGTCCCACTGACTTAGTGTAAACATTTTATGATTAGCAAATTAAACAGCTTCAAGTCTTCATTATACTGTCAGAGCAAAGTTAGATCCTGAAGCATGGCAGGATCTGGCCACAATAGGGAGAAGGGAATAGGGAGATAGGAGAGGCTAAAACTGGTCCAAAATCCAAGCCAACACGTTCATCCTGACAAATACCATCTCAGCTCATCAAGTAGGAGAGTTAAGGGAGGAAGATCAGCAGAGGGCATCCGAGGTTGCCTATTTCAATTTAGACAGTGATTTTCATCACATAAAAGGGAAAGGCAGACTTCATGGGTTCCATAATAGCAGCAAGGAAACATCTCAGGAGCTTAACAAAAATGTGTTGTATAGCTTTTCTATTTTCAAATCTGATTTTATCTTTCAAATTTTCTTCCATGTCAAAGTTTTTTCATGATCACAGAACCAGAGGAGACAGTAAATATTTATCTCCTTCAAACAGTTCAAAACAGATGAGTATGCAGATAGTAAAGGGCGCAAGCATAAGCAGTAAGCAATTTTAGAAATCTATAGAGGGGAAAATTCTCATTTGTTCATACCAATGGCCTGGAAATATATTAGACATAGACAAAATCACCAATTGCTTGGGGCAAGAAACATTGTGAAGTCATGACCCTCGTGCCCACTCTGTCTGCAACAGAACCCTGGAAAGCCTGGCTTGTTACTCCTGCAAGCGCCTTTATAAGAAGAAATAACATTGTAGTCACTGCTCCTAAAGGGTCTATAGCTGGTATCAAATTTTTTATCTCCCCAACATTTTATATGCTTCAAGCATATCCCTGTGCTTCAAGGTAGTAATCTGATCTAAGTGCATGGGTTTGTTAAAATGGATGACAGTGTATATCAGAACCACCCTCAGTCTCAACCCAGATCTCTTACATTGAATAAGTCACTGAATTTTTTATATTTTGGATTTTCACCTGAAAAATGGTGTAAAACATCTGCCTGAGAAGATATAACCAGCAAAGCCATGTCAAATAACATTGGGTACACAAACATCACAGTAAGAGTTGTTCTGACTGGTTTGGACATCACATAGCCTCTCCTGTCCTTCTCTGTCCATGCCATTGGTTTCACTAGAAAGATGGTGCTGTGATTTTTCTGCAGGGAAGCTGCAGGATTCTCCTTAGGAAGTCTACTCTGAAACTTGCAGGACTGTAGGACCGAACTGCTTGCTTTTTAGCATGTACTTCTATGCATATATATGATTGACATGACATTTGGGAGAAAGGCTATTCACTCATCCATGTGTAAATAAATAAAAAAAAATGGCCAAGTTCTGAGTACTCTTTTTTTTTTTTTTTCACTGTACTTCTCCTGTTACACAGCATGCATTTAGATTTCTACAGGACCTTAAGTTTCTGATCTGTGAAGAGGATTGAGACTGTTCAAACCAAAGAAGACCCTCTCACCAACTCTGCAAGATGCTGAGGCATTGAAAAGAATAAAGGCTTTATTCAGTATAGGAAAATTAAAATACTGACCTACTCTGCATATTTCCAAATATGTCTCAGAAAAGAAAAGAAAATTCTGGATGTGTACAAGATAATCCAAATCTACTTTAACTACAATGCAGCTTCCAGACCAAACCCAAAATATAATGTATATATTCAATATCTTTTACTATTTTTGAGCATTTGTCCAGGTCTAATATTAGATAATTCCTCACAATTTTTTTTTTTTTTTCATTTTGAGATCTTTTGGAAAGTTTCGATTCTCACTTTCATGTACTTGCAGTTACAATTTGAAGGAGATTATTTTGTGTATAGGATTCAGAACCAAGTGCCAGTGGATATAAGAAATCTGGCAAGCAGACAGAAAACACCATTTGTTTTGTTTTCTTTTTTTTTTTTTATTTCACTAAGTTCATGTATATTTTTCTGCTTGGCCTCATTTGACGAAGATTGCATACAGTAGATGTGAGAAACATTTGAATGCAAACTACACTCAGAACTGCCGTTGGTAAATGATAGTGTCTATTTCCAAACATGAGCATGTCTAATTGCAGATAGGCAGCATCACCAAGTAATTTTCCTTAGGTAATCTCTCTTTATTACAAATTCAATCAGAAACAATAGATGAGATTATTCTATAAGTGGGAGCATGCATTATTATTACAACAGCAGTGGCCCAAAGAGCCGTTTCTGGGCATTAATTCTTCTCACAGCAAAGACTGCTTTTTTCTTAATGTTATTGCCATAGAGTTTTTAATTGCAGCAATTTTGGTTTCTCTCCTTCCATCTTTCACCTTGTCCTTCTTCTGGATGTGGTCCCTAAATGTTCAAGGAAAAGAGGGTGTTAAAAAGGTTAGGTCAGGTCTTCTCATAATAACATTGCTTTAAAGTGACAGCTGGGGATGGACAAGCTGAGTCTGGTTTATGGACTTCTAATGATTTCAGTCCCATGAGATGTTCCCCCAGAATGTATGTTTTCTTTGAATAAATCACAGGAAAGCTGAGCTACAAAGTACAGATAAAAGGCAAGGTCAAACAATTAGAGCTTCTGTGCCATGCCAAACAATGTTCTCTTCTTTCCACAATTTATTTTCTATCACTTTGTAATTTCCCACTTGCTTCTTATACTATCAGAGAGCTACATCCTTGTGAAATTATCTCACAAACTTTCCTTTATCAGCTTTAGATGTTACTGAAGAGGTTGAAGGTTAATTTGGATATTTTTCCTGGCTTGTTCCATTGATCACCTTCCTGCAGTCCCTTTCCTGCCAAAGCTTATTAAGCTCACAACTAGATTTATTCATATAATCATATCTCCTCTCAGGAAAATAAAATGGGCTTGAAGCAAGTCCTCAACTTTGTTCAGAGGATAACATGCGAGGGTTTTTAATTTTTTAAAGAAGACACACAACATCAAAGAGCACAGCAAGCAAACCTGCAGCCTCTTAGTTTTCATTTTTCAAGAAAACACTGGAGTTCAGATGGTATTTAGGTTTCCCCCCTTTGCATATTGAAAATATCAGTTTTGGTTTTAATTGCTGATTTCTTTGTGGTACCTCTAACATTTCAGATAAAGGCTTTGAAGGAAGGAGTCTAATGTCATCTTTGCATCTCAAATACTGAACTGATCAAAAGCTCTTCAATCTTGTCACTTAAACTGATTAAAGCTCATTTAAAAGATGTGTGCAAAAACGTGTGGAATTTAGCTATCAGGGCAGATACCTGCACTGAATGGTCAAAAATATGTTGTAATGACTGTAGGCGGCACAAATTTTACATGGCTTTGTTCATAGACAGTGGACAAAATGCAGACCTCATCCTGGGATCATGTCCTCTTTCTCCTATTCCTTTTGTCCGCATTTTCCAAACCAATGACTCACCAGGCTTTCTTTTACACTTTAGTACATCCTTAGCTGAAGAACTATTGGACGTTAACTCTGCTTTGTTGCTCTGTTGAAGAAGATTGAAAGCAAATCTCCCAGTTTCAGGGCACACAAATAAACCCACTAAGTTTTTCTTCCATAGTGTTGTGGGAGGTGTGTTTGTATTTTTCTTCTTCTATCTGTATTTTAAAATTTAAAGAATAAGTTGGCCAAGTCCTTGAAGAAAATCTCCCTGAGAAGGGGCTGAGTGCTGTGATCACAAGTGCACAGGGGCTAGAGCCCATAGAGCAGAGGGGCAGAAGTTGAGCAGGGGACTAAGATTCAGGCACTCCAGCTGTCTGACTTCACAGTTAAATTTTAGCTTTGATCCACATGTTTACTCAGTAGGCTTCGTCTTTCTGCAGCACAAAGCAGAGCTGAATCCAGGACTGTGGAAACCGTAGCAGCAACCTGTTCACTGAACTACTCATCTTGCAGATACAGAAAGCACATGCCTCCTGTCCTCTCACTCCCTCACCCTTCAGCACACGGTAGTTAGGGTGACTATTGGTGAGGCTGCAAAGATAGTGAACACCATTAATTTTTATTTTTTATTTTCTTTCTCAGGGTGCATAGATCATTCTTGCTCTCCCTTTACATTATGACTCTGAGGCCAGATTCTCAGCAGCAGCAAAGTGATGTAACTCTGTGGAAATCAATTAAGTTATGGGGATTTAAACAACAGAGAATTTCACCCCTCTGGCACTGGCATCTTAGACACTAGTATGCCTTTTTTTTCCAGATGTGATTATGTACATATTTGCTAAGAATCACAGTTTATGGAAAATTTGAAGTGGTAGGAAGCATTGCCACATAGAGAAATAGAAGAATAAAAAAATGGAAGAAGAAAACATTTCCTCAGAAACAATTCCTCAGTGTTTTATTTTTTCAATGTACTGATACATAATTTCAGCTTCTTTAAAAACAAAATGTGTTAATGTAGCCTCTGATTTGTGTTTCTTTTATTTTTTTTTTAATAGACTGTTTAAATATTTATTACAAATAAGGGCATTTATATATCATACATTGCAGGAACCCTTCACTAATGAATAGTTTCTTGAATGTCATTTGTTGCTGTAGTTGCCACTGCCACCATTCACTGAGAGGCATCATAAACATCAGGCTTTAGCATCATTACATTTTCTGCCTCTTGGATGGGATTTGTGTTCTGTTTCCAGATTCTATAACTGGATGAGTTTCCTTGTCTCGAAGGAAAAAAAAAAAAAGTGAAAATAAAAGAAAAAAAAAAGAGGGGAAGAAAAGTATAAGCAATGTTTTTATTAAACTTTTCTCTTAGCTTTACACAAGCTTTTTTTTTTTTTTTCCTTTTGTAGACTCCATGTATTTTTAATGATTTCTCTGTTATTTGTAGAAAGTTGAGAGGATGAGAGAAGGAAAGAGAGAGCACTCAGAATAATTCAATTTTCTACTTTGTGAAGAGAAAAGTCTGTCTCTGGGCTACATCTAAAAAAATAATAAAAAATAATATTTTCCCTTTGTAACTTCTAATACATTTTATTTAAAGAAAAAAAAAATTAATCTCTGCTTCCTTTTTGGAAAACAAAGTCCTGTGCTTTGCAGAATCACAGAAGCAGGTGATGCACATGCTTGAATTTGTAAGGAAACAGGAGAATTTTACAATGGAACAGAAGATAACTTACAAGAAAAACAAGCCTCTGACAAAGCCAAGTCACAAAGATGGTATAACTAAGCCTTCTTTTGTGTTTCATAAGGGGAAGTGGAGAAGAATGGAAGTGCAGGAGAAAATGTGGCATTCTCACATTGAAACTAAGTGGCTTAGTAATCATGTGTTCTTAATGACAATTACATTGGTAAATACCCAAGCACTATCAATTTTTGCAATGTTGTCCCATGTTTATCAAAGGCAATATTTTATAAAGAGGAGGTGGGGTTTGTATCCCCAAGTTTATCCAGGTACTGGCTTTTGGTGGGAGTTTGGTGCTGAGAAAACAGTACAAACTGACACTGAAGGTGAAACCACCGCTCCCCGTGCCACATTTGTGAAGGAAAGCCTGGTGCTGCTGGTGGTTGTAGAGGTCCTGTGTAGCCTACAAGCCATGATAAGTAGAAGCCCACCAGTGTCAACATGAGAGTGTGTGTAGGGGGAGTGAATGCTGCACCCGTTAAAAGGCTCCAGGTGGTGCTTCTTTCAGCACAGCTGCTGCATGCAAAGTGATAGAAATTTGATATCCTGAGAGTCTAGATCAACCTAGGCAACTTTTACAGATCAGTATGTTTTTACCACTCACACTGATAGGGCAAAGGATATATGTTCATATTTTTACTAATACAGAAGCATAGGGTGAAAGAGCAATTTCCAAGCTCCTCCCCTACATTGCTCAGGTTTGGGAGGAACAGGAAGATGCAACACAACAAAGTATGGCATTGCCTGTACACCACCTATTCTGTTTTTCACACCCTTTGGACTAAGTTATATGGAAAACTGGCTCAATGCACTCACCTGAAAAATTGGGAGCTAGAAATTTATTCTACCGGTTCAGATCCGGCTTTTGCAACAGAAAGTGTAACCATCATGTACATGTTTCTAGAAGTCTTTCCACTGGTGTCCATCTGGTGACAGCTCACCCTGTGGAACACTGCTGACTAAGAGGAGAAACAGGTACCATTCAAAGAGAGCTTTATTAAATTACTACATAAGGAGTCTAAGTTTGATGAAGACAGCAGCTTATATCTTTGTGTCAAATGTTCTACTAAACTTGATCCCTTGTTCTGATATTGTAATGTTTGAAATGTGTTCCTTTCTTGCTTTTCACTAGAAGTGGGAGAAAAGAATTATCAACATTTTCTTAAAAGTGTAGATTTTACGTTTCACAACTTGCTTGATGTGGCTCAACATTATTCTTATTGTTACCATTGCAAGTCACTCAGTACCTGAACGATGATTTAGTAGCAGAGCTGTGGTTGTACTGCATATAATTATCTCTCTGCGTTAACATTTCCTCAGGTTGAATGCGCTTTTTGCTTAGGGTGGGACACAAACTGAGTCCTCCCAGACGTCAGTGGGATTTGACATGGGTGTAAAACTGGGTCTGTGCCTGACTTTTTGGCATATTTATTTAGCGATTACTATTACAGGGAAAGCCCTGCTCAACACCCATAGTTTAAATCAAATCAGGTTTGAAGCAGTTTAATTAAATTATTGACAGCATATGATTAACTGGAGAACAGTGAACTAAATATTCAGGATCAATATCAACAATATTGCAGATAAACTGCAATATCAGTCACTTTGAAAATGTTAATAAGCAATTAAAATTCCTAAACACCCTCCATCACTAATCCACAGAATTTTGAATCCCACAAAGACACATGCACATCTTCTAGTCCTTCTTCCACTCACCCTGCTCCTGTGACCCCTAGCACACATGTGCTGGTGAAAAAGCCCTTGCAAGGTGCACTGAAGAGCACACTGTCAGTTTTGGGGCACACCACCTTTTTCATGCCTGTGAGGTGTGCTTAGCCAGCTCAAGGTGGCTCCTGGAAATACAGAGAGGATTTAGATGAAATGACTTACTGACATTACAGCAGCCCAGGTTTTGAAAAGCTGTAGCAGATACCGTGTTGAAGACTACCTCTGCTTTATGACTCTGGCTGAGGAGTGAAAACTCCCTATCTCCTAACAATGCTATTTTAGAGATGGTGAATAATGATTATTGACACTTAAAATTACTAACAATTTACTGCTAAAGACCATTTTCAAACTCCAGCTAGCCCCATGTTAATGCTAATCAAGGGTACAAGTGAGGTGTATTTTAATAGTAATTCTCAAGGACTGATGCATTTAACTGCCATTAGCCTTAATAGGAGTTATTCGCATGAATCCATGCATATCGGGAAGTATACCTTGTACATAGGAAATTTAAGCTATTCTTTTTAGAGCAAAGAGCAGTTTACTGAGAAATAGCTGATTTGTTACAGTACAGCAGTTCTGGCTTGGGAGGCTCTTTTCCAACTGCAGGCTCCCCACTTTTCAAAATATCTGCTGTTTGCTGCTATCTGCGAAAAGTAACTAAGTTTTTTTTTATTTTTTTTTTTAGGCAGTCTGATCTGTCTGAGTCTGGCTTTTTAGTCAGGAAACAATCTTTTTGGTGCTGAACTGCTACTGGCAAATCTACCTGGTGTCTTAAATACAGGAGAAATTCCTGAAGCATTTTAGACTTGTGTGGTGTTGGTGTTCTGGTTTGAGTTAGAATGAATTCCATTCAGCGATTTCATTTTTCAGCTGTCTCTTCTTAGTCCTTGCAATGTCTGAAGTTAACAGCACATTTTTGCAAACAGTCTCTGCTTCCAGGATTCTGGTGGGCAAAAAGGCTCTTGCTTAGACTTGCTTCTGTGCAGACTAAGGTCACTGATCCATTTTGTGCCCCATGTTGGGGTGCAGTGAGTAAGAGGCAGCACCTGTGGGGAGGAGTGGCCAGGGCAGGTGACCATGAACTGACCAACTAGGGATTCCATCCCATTTATGTCTTACTCAGTATTAAGCTGAGGGATCATGGGGGTCGAGCCTCTTTTTCAAGGAGGACTCTGTTCATTTTGTCTTTGTTCCTGATCCATGTGTTCCTGAATCCAGTTCCAGAATCCAGCTCTTGTATCCAGTTCCCATCTACCACTGAGTCCAGCCTGGGACTTCTGCAGTGTCTGCTCCACAGCATCAGTCATTACATTGACACAATTGCCACCAGAGTGGTTGGGTTCAATATTGGTTTTGTATATATTTGTATATACTCCATTTTATAATTATTATATTTAAAGTTGTTGTTTTGTTTTTTTTTTTTTCCCAATCCATAAGTCTCTCTCCCTTTATTCACAGTCTCTTCCCTTTTGTGAAGGGAGACGGGTTATAGAGAGCAATCTGTCATTTGTCAAGTGGCTGACCTAGCCCTAAACCTTGACAGTTGGGTTGTTACTTATAGGAAATTAGGTATGTTCCAAAAATTAGAAGTAATTTAAAATTTTAAAAGTTCCATGAGCATTTTAGGGTGCTAGCATAGACTCATATTCCTTCAGAGAAGACCATTCTATCACCTTCTTCATTCTGATATACCCAAAACAGTAAAGTCTCATTTTAAATTCTGATTTCCACAGTAGATTTAAAAAAAAAAAAAATCCCTCAGTTGGAGGTATGTAACATGGGTTTTAGAATGGAAAAATACAAAGCTGCTGTAGACCTCAGATCCTTCTCTTGTTTGCTGCTCAGGTTATTTAATGGAATTAACAAAGGTGTCAAATGGGGGGAACTGAGCTACAAGTTTATTATCTGAATTGATGGGGATTACCCATTGCTTCTTGTTCAACTGAGTATTCTCACTTTACCTAAGGCTAATAACATTCCTCTAACAGCTCTGCTGTCATCAGAAAGAGACTGTCCCCCAGGAGAGCAATTCAGGGTGGTTAAACTGGGCTCTGTCTCTGAATTGCCATCTTTCTTCTTTGCTGACTGCAGATGGAGCCCGTGGAGAGCTAGTGGCCTCCCTAGGCAAAAGTTAGTTTATGGAAATACCCACCTCTGTGCCTTACTGAATCCCTAAAGGTCTGCACAACACTATCCAAGGGAACTATTTTTTAACAGCTCTTGCTTAAAGGCTTCAGATTTTAGATTAAGATTTAGGATTTGCCATGCTGGTTCATGCTGGTTTGCCATTAAAAATATTTTCTTGTTTTTTTCTTGGTAAATCCAATATGTAGTAAGATAGAGAGTGCTTCTCATGAAAAGCAGAGCTCCTGTACTCTGCCAGATACATAGCTTTTTGTTTTCATGTTTTGGTCAGATATTAATGCATTGCTTCTCTGAAGTCTTTGTGATTTAGTTCTGGGTTTGTTAGGAAATGTTCTTGGGGTTGAGCACAGAATCATAGCTAGCCTTGCTGCCTATGTGACTTTCAGTACAGGATCCTGGGGAGTTATGTACTGAACAAATATATTCATATGACGGGACCTGTTTCATTTGGTTTGTGTTCTGAAAGGCAAGGTGAAATGGGAAATTCAGCAAGTAGGCAGGATGAGGTAAATGATTTGAGGAGAGCCCCAGCTGATATAATAGCTCAAATCCACCAAAATCAATAGGCACCCATGATGTCTTCAAGAGACCAAATGCCTCACTGAAATCTTCATAAAGTCTGTTTCTTTCTTTGAGAGCTTCTATTGTGAGTACACTTTTAACCATAGCACTAAAATCATTCCTGTTACACAGCAAGGAGTAATCTCCTCATTTTGATGGACTCTGCCCATTTATCCTTATTAATTTTACTAGATGAGCCTGCCCTGTTTGGTACTATTGACCATGAACATAAAACTTCTTAATTATGATAAAGGCAATGTTTTCTTCTTTCTGACACTGAATATTATTTTAGGTTCCATTTATTTTTAATTAGGATGCTGGCATTTTCCAGTCTGCCAGACAGAGGAACAACATAAATAACTACTAGTATGGACATAGGAATATTTTGCCCTCTGCTGAGCAAGGGAAGACTTAGTGTAACTTTGTCATTTAACAAAGATCTCAGAACTGACAGTCTTTAGAAATTCTTCAAGTTCTTAATATGCTTCAGGTGATTAATACTAATGGTTCTGGTGCTGTGGAGACTGTGTGGAGGTGACTCACAGTCTGTACAGGAAGAAGATGGGCATTGCTCCTGCAGGGTCTCCCAGTGACTGTGCCAAGTTTCCAGTCAGTTGTAAGGAGAGAATATCTTTCTCTTCAGTTCCTCAGCATCACCTTTATTGCTTGTAATGAAAGCTATCTTAGAGAGACTTCAAAGAAGGGCAGTGAAGATGGTGAAGTGTCTAGGGAACAAGCCCTAGGAGGAGTGGCAAGAGAAGTGTTTAGCCTGGAGGTTCAGGGGAGGCTGTGACAAGGTGGGTGTTGGTCTCTTTTACGTAAAAAGCAATAGGACAAGAGAAACCAGTCTCAAGTTGTGCCAGAGAAGGTTCAGATTTGACACTAAGAAACATTTCTTCACCAAAAGTGTTGTCAAGCCCTGGAACAGGCTGCCCAGGGAAATGTTGGAGTGACCATTCTTGGAGGGATTTAAAAAATGTGTAGATGTGGCACCTAGTGACATGGTTTAGTGTTGACATGGCAGTGTTGGGTTAATGGTTGGACTCTATGATCTTAAAGGTATTTTCCAACATAAATGATTCTATGATTCCAGGACTCAAAGTCAGTTATGTAAATATATATTTATACTAATTAAAAGCTTTATTAATTTTTTGTTAATCCTCACTTCTTTTCAAAGTTATCTGTTGTTACAGTCCCTTATTATGTATTTAGGATACCTAAACCTAGACTCTGCATTTCTATAAATTGCCTTAATTACTTTCACAAAGTGCAGCTGAAGTGGGAATACTTGTGTTTGTGTATTGTCCATTTAGTAAGTCATGCCAGTGGCATGCAATTGTGCTCATCAACACTAGCACATCACAATGGCTTCCTGCTGCTGTGCAAATACTGAAGCAAAGCCAAGGGCTTTTACTATCAAAACAAGAGACACTTATCCCACAATGACACTGCTTTATTACATTGATATGATGTCTGTGTCTTCATTGCATAACAATATTTCTCTTACAAAGTTACAAAGATGATGAGGGGACTGAAACATCTCTTTTATGAGGAAAGGCTGTGAGACCTGGGCCTGTTTAGACTGCAGAAAAGCTAAGCAGCAGGTGTCAAAAGGATGGGCCCAGTCTCTTTTCAGCAGTGTCCAGTGACAGGACAATGGGCAATGGGCACAAACTGGAACACAGGAAGTTCCTTCTGAACATCAGGAAAAAATTCTTTCCTGTGAGGGTGCCAAAGATTGGAACAGGCTGCACAGAGAGTTTGTGGAGTCTCCTTGTCTGAAGACTTTAAAAACCTGCCTGGACAACGGGATCCTGGTGCTCTAGGTGGCCCTACTTTAGCAGGGGGTTTGGACTAGATGATCTCCAAATCATCCAAATGGATGGACAATCAGGTGTCCAGCCTGCCCATGCTCAGAGTTAGCTGGATGAGAGACAGCTCTGGCCTGGAAGCTGTACCTGGTAGTACCTCACTCAGAGCTATGACATAGTAAATAACCCCCGCTGAAGTTATTTTATCATATTAACTGATGTTCTACATCACGTTAGGATACCTCTGTCGTTCTACACCGAGTTGGGCCGTCTCCATCCAGTTACAAGCACGAGCAGTCCAGACACATACCTTGACCCGGTTCTGTAGACACATCTTGAGTAATTGAATTACTTTGTTCCCTTGGAAGATCATAGGTGAAAAAGTTTGGCAGCTTGTTCCTTCTGCCATTGTCCACAGTATTCTGTTCACCTCAACAGAGAAATGTTCTGATGTACCTAAAAACCATCAGAGAGAGAGCTGTTTGCATCTCTGTGGTTTCTTTATAATGCAACAGCATCTAGGAATCACAAGCATGGTTTAGCACTCTGCTATATTAGAAGCTGGAACAAACTAGAAGTTCCTTAGTAAACAGAAACCTGACTTAAATTTGGTGTTCTCATGATTTTGATTGAGTAAAGCTCTTGTCTGAACAGCTGGGGTAGATGTGACTTGAATTCTGTCTACAACCTGCCCATTTCTGAAAACAAAAGTATTTGAATACTTCAGAGTTTTCGCACATCAAAAAGCTATTTTGCTGTGTTCTGGAGTATGTGCTAATTCAGCTCAGTTTTAGTCCCATTTAATCTTGATTGAAATAGATAAATTACATATTCAAAAAGATTTTATTTAGTAAAACCCAATTATTGTTGGTGAAAGGAATATGGGCCAATGATTCATTGCATTTACTTCTACACAAAAATCTCATCATATAATGTTAAAATCACTGCCTGCTTACTAGATAGGACTTGAAAAAGCCAATGCACCATTGAAAGCATGACAGAAGCAAAAAGACAAT